>VDFB02120058.1:0-18826 GCA_007258455.2 Sequoia sempervirens | reverse complement strand
TGAATATGTATGATAATCTGGTGAAGGAAATTAATAACACACTTGATCAATATTTTGAAATGTTGGGGGAAATTAAAGCATATTGTCATACTCTAGGAGTGGAAATTACTAATGAGTTTGATGAAAGGATTCTAGATATAAGATAGATCTCTCTAAAGTTTAGAGAGATATTCAATAAAGAAATAGTTGATCCTACTATAGTGACATGGGAATCATTCTTGAAACTTAGTGCAATGTAGATCCACCTAAAGACTTATAAATCTAGAGAAGAGAAAAGATCTTAGATGTTGGTTGAGTCTAAAATTGCTTTGGGAAAATGGAGAACTAGGTTATAGATTACTACAATGCCAAGGAGCAAGAACATATTTGCAATTGTCACCAATTACCATAAATATATGCAAAGAGTAAAGAAACAAGAGGTGCTACTAAAGGAAAAGGAGGTGGAGATAATTGGAAGTGAAGGAGTCGGTGCTGGGAGTGGGACCGCTGTTTAGTTTTCAGTTTTTATGTTATTTTCTTTAAATTGGCTCTCTTGATACTTCAAAGACTTTTTATTTTAATTTCTAAAATGGTTGTCTTCAAGAAACTGTTATCAAGATAAAAACAATCTACTACTTTTATTGCTTTTTTGTTATTTCAATATAGAAAGACAATGGTGAAGTCCATGCATGTGTAATCTTTGAGTTATGATGTGTACTCTGTGGATTTATTGTGCTTTTGTTGAGTAGTTTGCCAGCGAATTGTCTATTATTATAATGATAGATTTTTGGTTAGTTTCATTGCTATGGAATGTTTATCTGTGAATAAATATTTTATGGTGATGGATGCGTAATGATTTCTAAGTATAATTTAGGTGATTTGGTAGTTTAAGCTTTTATTGTTTAAGTTGTGTTGATGCCTTTATAATTTGTTTATGTTGAACTGTTAGCTTCTGTTCAAGGAATGGATTAATATTCCTTTCAGTTATTTATCAAAGATTGTGTGAATGGCAATGCAATAAGAATTTATAAGTAGTGCGATAAGTGTTATTCTTTAAAAATGATGTAGAATCACATACCAAATTCAATACCATGGAATACAATATAAAATATAAAATATCACAATATCATGAAATACAATATAAAATATCACAATTTCATGGAATATAATATAAAATATCATCAACTATAGTTTGGAATATGATTCATAAAGTGCAATATAAAATAAAATATCATGAAGTGCAATGATTCACAATTTCAATTTTCATTGAATACAATATAAAATATCATCAACTACAATTTGGAACAATGGAAACTGATTCATGAATCATGAAGTGCAACATAAATACCTAAAAGTTGCTAATTCTCTTCCATTTCCCAAATAGAGTCAGGGTCCTCAAATTGACGTTCATCTTGAGATAAAGTAAAAGAGTCATCTTGATTATGAGTTTTCTCTTCATTTTCTTCGGCCTGTCTCAAATTCAACATTCATTGTGTGATTTTTTTCAATGTCATCTATCCCAATCCCACTACCACTACCAATGGCACCAGTACCAGCCTTTGGAATTGGAGTGTTGCACAACCTGGTCCCTCTTCTTTCACATGTGGACCTCCAGATTGTGAGTGCCCTTTCAAAAGGAAAATTTATGACATTATAAGCAGTTCCTTTCATCCTCAAGCAATTTGCCAAATTCTTGTCTAGTTTGTTTCTTAAATTTGATTTCAAAAACCCTAATGTACTGAAAAATCTCCCATCCTCCACTAACCCCAATATCATTTTTTGACATAAATCAACAAGTTTGAAATATTCTGATATCGAATCATGCAATATTTCACTCTGACCCAAGTTTTTCCAAACTTTTTTTATTGATCCTGGTTCAAAGGCCTTGTCCACGCCCATGGATTTATACCAGTCCTTAATAGTTGTTGCAAAACTCCTAGATTGTTTTCTAAGCTTACCTTCATTTAAAATTCCTTCTTATTTTTGCTCATTGTATGTTCCAATTTTTGAAAATTGTTCGATCAAGATTTTTACTTGAGCATGAAAATATTTTGGGTTATCTCAGTTTACCAAAAATTGAGGATACACAATACCCATGGCTTCAAGTATTTCATGTTGAGGGAATCTTTCACAAATCTCTAAGGAAAGAGATTTTGTAATTTCCTTCAAATTATCACTAACATATTTAACAATGCCTTTAAAATCTTCCTTGTTAACAACTAATTCTCTCCTATAGTGCCTAGCTATCTTACATTGGTACATTTGTATCTCATATTCACATACATAGATACATAAGTGTCTGATTGCATTAAACTATAAATAATTATCAGGATCATTCAAATCAGTAATTTTTTGCAACATGAAATAATTTGGGCCTTCTTGTGTTAGATCTAGTTATAGATGATTGAGAGCTAAGCATGTATGTCTACGTAGATTGGAATATTCATTAATATACATAGTTTTTTATTGGGATTTCTTCACAAGATTGTTCATCACATCTAGCATGGGAAGAAGACTAGCTAAAGTCAAGAGTGTCTCTATATCACTTAACCTATGTAAGAGGTCAAGAGCTTTATCTACTGTGCTATGATTTTCATACATCACTCCAATCAAGGATTGATATTATGAAAGAACTCATTACAGTGGTCCATGCAGAGAGATCCATCTAGTATTGACATCCTTGAGAAGCTTGTTTCATGGTTTTATTCCCTCAACAAATTTTAAAATTTTGCGAAATGTTTGGGACTTTGGCAGAAGTATTGATGAGGGCACAACCCGAGACTTAGAAAATAACCCAAAAACAAGAGAATAATTTTATTATTTAGAAAATGGAGCTTCCTACATGTAAAGGATCTCAAATCCCCAAGTTCTACAACACATGCAAGTTACAGCAAGCTACAGAATAACCCTTTCACAATATGCGAGTTTGTCCCCAAAAACTACCCAAATATTAGAAATCCACCCATAAATAGAGCTCCTCTTTAGTTTGGAGCCAAATAAACATTCAAATTTCAGTTTAGGCGGTTTGGTGCCAAAAATTTACAAAATGAAGTTCAAATTTCAAAAGAGCATATGCAATTGTATCTTCTTAGAAAGTGCTTCAACTTCCCGGCCATAACTTTTGATCCCGACTCGATTCGCGAACCTGCGGCAATGGAACCTTGGAAAGGTCACGGTCAACAACGTCAAATCCACTACGCCGATTTTGGCAAGTTTTGGGGCTGGATCTAGAACTCTATGCCTCAAATCTAACTCAGAAGATTTTTAGGTGCAAATTCAGGAAACTAAAACTGCAATATCTTTCAACCCAGAAACTAAAAATAAAAACCGTAAATTGAAAATTTCATTATGACAAAAAGGGTATCCAAAAATGTAAAACATCTAAAAACTGAGAAACTTGAAATTTAACTATTTTTGGGTGATGCAAGATTGCCCTTACACCACCGGATGCTCCTGCATCAAACACCCAGGGTAATTTAAGAAGTGACCCCATCATGTCTCAGATGGTTGAGGAAAACCCAAACGGAGCCGACTCATCTTTTAGGGCAACCGTGATGAATCTTCAACATGCCTTCCTTTCCATTTCACTAGATATTCTTCATATTGCTTAATTCTGGTAATTCTTCCCACATGACTATCCAGATTTCTTCAATCTCCTCCTTTTCTCGGCATGAAAGCCGAATCCTTACTAATCGCCCTATCGGTACTTCCCACGCCACCTTCATGATATTCTGTCAAATCTGAAATGTTGAATACAGGGGAAATGTTGAATCCATCCGACAACCCTACCTCATATGCATTCCCTAAATCATGCCTCTTCAAAATTTTACAGGGACCGAACTTCTTCATCTTCAATTTGTTATATGTTCCCACTGGAAACCTTTCTTTCCTCAAGTGGACTATCACTTCATCACCAATCTGAAACTCCTTATACCTCCTCTTCTAATCTCTTCTCCTTAGCCTATATTGCATATTCCTCCATCTTGTTAATATGTTCTCTTACTCCTCTCATGTATATCCTTGATGTGTTCTACAAAAATCTTCAACACTTATTTTCTTTCTCTCTTGGTCCATCTTCCTCTAGTTCTCGAGCCGCTCGGGCTACTTCCATACACAATCTAGAATGGTGATCTACTGCTTTCAAGTGACGTAATCTGTTGTAAGAAAATTCCTACCCGTAAGATCAAGTCCCATCCCTTGGGTTTATCTCCCTCCTAACAAACATCTCTTTAGGTTACCTGCACTTATTACTCAACCTCTGTCTGCCCATCTGTTTGTGGATGGTGTGCGGAACTGAACTTCAACTCTGTCTTCACCTTCTTCCACAAGGTCCTCCAAAAATACCCCACAAATTTGGTGTCATGATCTGAAACAATACTCTTTGGCAGACCATGTAGCCTCACCACCTTTTTGAAGAACAAGTCAGCAATGTGGACTGTATCATGGGTCTTCTGACATGGAATGAAATGTGTCATCTTCGAAAACCTATCAACCACCACAAAGATCGAATCATTCCTCATTGTGTCCTTGGCAAACCAAGAACAAAGTCCATACTTATATCCTAACATGGCCTCTCTGGTACAGGTAAGGGCTGATATAACCCTGTATTCTGGCTCACTCCTTTAGCCATCTGGCATACCCTACAAATTTTTACAAACTTCTTCACATCTTGTGACAACCATTAATAATAATGCTCACTGATAATGGCAATAGTCTTATCCTGACCAAAATGTCTTGCCATTTCTCCACTATACTTCTCCTTTATCGGGTTCTCCCTCATGGAACTCTTCGGGATACACAATTGACTTCCCTTAAATAACATGCCATCCTGGATTATGAAATTTAACCACCTCGTCCTATCCACTGTAACAGGTTCCTTGCAACCTTTCCAAGCTTCTACAAAATCAGGATCTTTTGCATACAGTGTCTTGAGTTCATTGAATCCAACCACTTCAATCTACATCTTTATCATCAATGTATGCCTCCTACTTAAGGCATCTGCAACCCTATTTGACTTCTCACTCCTATGTTTCAAAACAAAGGTATAACTCTGCAAAAACTCTACCCATTTCATATGCTTCTGATTTAATTTTCCCTAACTATTTAGGTACTGCAAGGCCTGATGATTAGTATATAGAATAAATTCCTTCGGCAACAAATAATGTCTCCATTTCTTTAATGCTTGAACTATTGCATAAAATTCCTGATCATATATAGAATACTTTCTCTTGGCATCATTTAACTTTTCACCGAAATAGGCAATGGGCTTACCTTCTTGGCTCAACACTGCTCCAATGGCACAACCAATGGCATCACAATCCACCTGAAACACCTTGTTGAAATCTGGGAGGGTTAGAATAGGTTGCTCTATTGCTCTCTCCGCTCAATAGTTCAAAAACTTTTGCCGCTCCACCGCCTCCACTTGGAATTCTTTTTCATCCCTCTCATTGTTCCCCAATTAGGGATCCACAAATACCATTGAATTTCTAATGAACTTTCTATAAAAGCTAGCCAAACCATGGAAAGATCTCTCACCTCAAGAGTGTATTGGGGTAGGCCATTCCATAATAGCTTTCAATCTCTCTCGGGTCCATATTGAGACCTCTTCTATTGAGACACAACAAAACCCTAAGTAATAACTCCCTCTTCACAAACCGCACTTCTTCAAATTAATCAACAGCTTTCTCTCTTAACTTCAAAGGTTTCTCTCTCGAATATGCATTAGATGCTCATCCAATGTCTAACAAAATAAAAATATCATCTAAATACACACAATAACAAACTTCCTGTGAATTATTTTAGTACCTCGTTTCATGAGCCGCGATGAATGTGCTGGTGTATCGTTAGCCCAAAAGACATGACTAACCACTCGTATAGGCCCTCTTTGGTCTTGAAGGCAGTCTTCCATTCATCTCCCTCTCAAATCTGGATCTGGTGATATCCACTCTTCAGATCAATCTTTGTGAAGTACTGAGCTCCACTCAAACAGTCCATCAGGTCATCCATCCTTGGTAGGGGAAATTTGTACTTGATTGTTATCTTGTTTATGGCTCGAGAATCTATACAAATCCTCCACTCCCCATCCTTCTTTGGTGCTAGTACTGGAGGTATTGCACATGGACTCAAACTCTCCCGTATCAAACCCTTTCTCAACAACTCTTGAACTTGTTTGTTCAACTCCTCATTTTCTGCTGGTGTCATTCTATGAGCTGCCTTATTTAGCAAACTGGCTCTAGGAATCAAGTCAATCTGATGACTAATCTTCCTTATTGGTAGTAAACCCTCAGGTACATTATCAGAAACAATATCCTGAAACTCATCCAACATCCCAGAAACTTCTTCTGGAACCTTCTCACTATCATCCTTACTCACTCTAGGAATCAATGCATAACACACATGCTCATGCTTCATACCTTTTAAAATTTTTCTTCCATCTACATAACAAATTCTAGCACTACTGCATACCTTTTCTTTGGTCTCCTTCAGGGGTTTCAACTTGTGACAAACCCCATCCTTTGTCAAGGAGTAAGTGTTTGCATGGCCATCATGTATAGCTTGCCTATTGAACTACCATGGCCTCCCCAAAAACATGTGACATGCATCCATGGAAATGATATCACAGATCATGGTAGCTCCCAATCTTGAACTTTTACTAGTAATCGGCCATTGACCAAAACTTTGTGGTCTTTTGCAACCGTACCTAATACCGACGCGGGTGCTTCAACTTTGTGACTATCTTTCTCGACACCGTGATTATCTGGTGCTTCCACCGATCAATAATATCACAACATTTTCCCACCCTGTAACCTTGTGTGAAACAGATTCTTCCTCTGCCTCGTTCCTTTCCTCACCACTAGGGGCCTTCCCTAATCACTAGGCTTCTCCTTTCAAAGATCATCCAATATTCGACGTCTCCTCATCCGCATGCGCAACCCTTCCATGACCTTCTGGCCTTTTGTTTGCCCTTCCTTGGTGTTGTGGACATTCATAGGCTCGATTCCCTTCTTCACCACACCGGAAACACGTTCCTCTAAAACCACCTCTTCCAGATCCTTGTCCATATCTCCCTCGTCCTCTACCTCTTTGATCACCACTGTTTTGATCATGAGGGTGGTAGAAGTTGTCATTCCTTTGGCTTCGGCTGGTACCCACATCTTCACTTTTCTTTTCATCATCATTTCGGCTTCCTGAAGGTCTTCCATTGCCCTTCCGCTTTGACCTCCTCATCCTTTTTGCTTTCTATCAAATATTTTTTTAGCTTCTCTTCCACCTTTAGAGCAACCGGGATACTATCCTCAATGGTGGTCATTCTGACTAGCTTAACTCCTCTTGAATGCTCAACAGAACTCATTAAGATATCGCTACCTTTCTCCTTTTTATTGGCCTCAGGTGGCTCCATTCCGATGATTATCTTGTGAAATTCTTCAAGATATCTCTTTTACGTGACCGCTTTCCTTTGCTTCAACCTCTTGTACTTTTCATTAGATCTAATCAGAGTCCATCGTATGAACCGCTTTTTAGTTTTCTACTTCATGCTATCCTATCTTCGCCTTAACTAGACCTCTTTCCACCAAATACCAGCATGGTTCGCTTCATTTGTAAACTTAACTGATTCGGGTCCTTCTATTTCTCATACTCAAAATATTCTTCTAGTTCTCATTGATCCAGCTTTGATCAACTCTCCGGTTCCGGGATTTCAATAACTTGACTCGCCTGTCTTTACCCAATCTTTGAAATGGCCCTTATTAGCCGCATTTGGTCTTGATCAATTGCTTCTTCTTCCTCTTCTACATTTGAACCTTCTTCCTCTCCTTCATCTTCACTTTCCTCCCTCAAGTTTAACCCTCTTCTCAACTGCTCTTGTAACGCATCAATCTATCTCTGAAGGGCTGCCAGTGCATCTCTTCCACTAGCATTTTTGCTGCCTCGGCCACCTCTGGCACCACCACGCCTACCAAGAATCACTCTTGGAGGCATCTTTCTTGACCTTGACCCACAACCACAGTCCTGGTGCAAACTACCTCACGATCGTCGATCTATCCACACGCTCAAGAAAACTGGCTCTGATACCACTTGATGAGGGCACAACTCGAGACTTAGAAAATAACCCACAAACAAGAGAATAATTTTATTATTCAGAAAATGGAGCTTCTTACATGTAGAGGATCTCAAATCCCCAAGTTCTACAACACATGCAAGTTACAGCAAGCTACATAATAACCCTTTCGCAAAATGCGAGTTTGTCCCCAAAAAGTTACCCAAAAATTAGAAACCCGCCCATAAATAGAGCTCCTCTTTAGTTTGGAGTCAAAAAAACATTCAAATTTCAGTTTAGGTGGTTTGGCGCCAAAAATTTACAACATGAAGTTCAAATTTCAAAAGAGCATATGCAATTGTATCTTCTAGAAAGTGTGCCAACTTCCCGGGGCCATAACTTTTGATCCGAGACTCTGATTCACAAACTTTTTGAACCGTTGGAAAGGTCACGAAGTCAAAAACACGCTCAAAATTCACTACGCCAATTTTGGCAAGTTTTGGGGCTGATCCAGGAACTCTAAGTGCCTCAAATCTAACTCAGAATATTTTCAGGTGCAAATCTAGGAAACTAAAACTGCAATATCTTTCAACCCAGGAATAGAAAATAAAAACCATAAATTGGGAATTTCATTGTGACAAAAAGGGTATCCAAAAATGTAAAAACATCTAAAAATTGAGAAACTTGAAATTTAACTATTTTTGGGTGACGCAAGATTGCCCTTACACCACTGGATGCTCCTGCATCAAGTATGCATGGATCTCGCGGACTAGATTTTTGACTTTTGATATTGTAGAAAACTTGGTTACAATTTTTAATGATAAATTCATTATGTGTTCCATGCAGTGAATGCCAAGCATGTATGGTGCACAAGTAGTTTGTAACTTTGTGCAAACATTTGTCCTTTGACCTTGCATCACTGCAACTCCATCAGCTCCTACACACACCAACTTTTTTGTAATTGTCAACTCATCCATACCTACAATTTCATTCAAAGATTTCTTGACTAGTTCAAATAGATTTTGTGATGTTGAACTATCCTTCATTTTATGAACACAAAGAAGATGAGTTTGGCGAACATGTCATTCTATAGTATACAAATGCATACAGACCTAGGAAGTATTGTCTACCGCAGTAACTTCTTCTAAAGATAATGCAATAAAATTTGACTCTTTTACTTTATCCTTTAAATCTTCCTTTTCCACTGCAACAAGATAGTTTTCCCATTCTCATCCAACGTTTACTGACCAATGTGAGTAGGGATAATGAGGAACATTCAAATAAGATAATAAACTAGAATATTCTGGGTAGTCTATCATAGGATGTCCTCTAGACAAAATATGAAAAAAAACACTCATCTGAACAACTTTTGATAGATTTGCTGCTTCCATTGCTTTTCCAAATTGAGCCTCAAGTGTACCTTTACATGTAGCAAGCTTCAACATTATTTGATCATGCTCTTCATAATCCATGGCATACCTAACATGAAGAAATTCTTCCTTTGATTGCCATTGTACGACTAATTGTTCCTTTCCGTCTATGATTTGTTTTTCATAAACTTAACTGATATGCTTCTCTATAGTGTCAATCTTTAGCTGCAACATTTTGTTTTCCACATTTCCAACTACAAATCATACATTTGGCCAATGTTTCATTTTATATATCATTTTCTTTCCCCACTGGTATAATGAATGGGTACTTTGACAACCAACCGAGTTGAAAATTCCTTGTCATTTCTCACTCGAGCCCCCTTTTTGGTTTGTTTTTCCTTTTCTTGCTACCAACATCATCCTCATCCAAGTCAATTATCTCATTCTAGATAACTAGGTTATCCCTTGGAACATCTTCTATGGTATTTCCATCCTCATTTGATACATTTTGATTTAACTCAATGACAATCTTAACTTGACCTTTCAGTGGCGGTGAGGTATTGTGAATGCTACCAATATTTGGTGGAAGAGTTGATGGTGTAGCTCCATCTTGACTTGATGGATCAAAATCTTTGGAAATTCCAAAGTAAGATTGTATGGTATGTCTAAGTTTTGGGTGTTTTGATGGCCTCCTAGGCTCTTCACCACCCTAAGGAGTGGTAGGAATATCTTCACCACCCCAGGGAGTGGCAGGAGTATCTTCACCACCCTAAGGAGTAGCATGAGTCTCTTCACCACCCAGAGGAACAGCAGGATCCTTACCACCCTAAGGAGTGGTAGGAGTCTCTTCACCACCTTGAGGAGCGGTATGAGCCTTACCCTTGCTACTTGAGTCACTCGACATATTCATCTCTCATTTCAAACAAAAACTAGAAAAAAATGTCTCCTTGTTTAAGAAGGACAAAGAATAATAATATAGACCTCTTTCCCTACTCAATATCATCTTTAAGACTGAAGCAAGAATAGAAAAGAGATAAAAAAAACTTATTATTATAACTAATAACACTATGAAGAAATGATCACTCACCTTTAAGTCTACATTTTCAGCTTTTGTTGACTTTTGAATCGAGAAGTAGAACATCAGACTGAACAAAATTTGTAAGAAAAAATGACACTTTCGATTATATTTATATCAATCCATGATTCCATATTTGGTGAATTCCATGGGATTTTTAAATGGTATATTAAAAAATTGGAAAATCCCGCGTGCTTATACAATGATACATTGTAATTTTCAAGGCAAAATGTGTCCTCAAATGTAATTATTTTTTATTGTTATTGGAAAAATAGGTCCTCATAAGCAAATATTTATAAATTTTAATTGGCGAAATGGGTCCTGATACAATGTTGTTTTAATAGTATTGGAGAATATGTAGGTGTTTTATTAATTGCTTCTGGGATTCCAAGTGAAAATATTAGTTGGTCCATTTGAAATGCATAGTTTGACAATGGTGATTTTTTTTCTTAAATATGCCTCATAAAAAAACTCATTGGTGAATGGACATGCATTAGACCTATAGTTCATAAAATCTGGGTAATTTGGACACCATGTTGGGTGTGATTAATTCACCAATTTTGACTTGGCCGATTTCTAGAATTCACCACTAAATTTTTCCCTGTTGAGCACCCAATTTTGCATATATAATTTAAAAAAAAATTAAATGCATCATTAAAACTTATAACTCCCTCCAAAAGCATGCCCAAGTCTATTTTTGCTAATTTTTGAAATTGAAAAATTCCAAAAATTCCCTCCTAAATTATCTCCACTCCCAAATTTTGAAACAAAATAATAAAAGGAAATTATTTAATATTTATTTTAGTCTATCCTTTCAAATTAACCTATTAAATAGATCACCTACCAAACCTTAGTAAAATATAAAAATTAAAATGCATTCCTTTGGTTGATGCAAGATTGCTCTCACAACCCAAGATGCTCCTACATCAGACGCTCGAGGTAAGTGAAATGTTTCATAAATTGAAAACTCGTGAATAGTTGAAGACCATATGTTTTCTTTGGATCCACTATTCTTCCTTATTCTTCTAAAATTTCCTCTTTCTCTTCTTCCAACACTTAGTTGGAACAAACAACCTCCTTCTTTGACAACTTTCCACTTTATTCGTCTCTTCTCTTGTGGACTTGTATCCACCATGTACCATCCTTCTTCTAATACCATACATTATCCTCTTTTCTTTTGTGGGATTCAACCCACCATTAACTAATCACCTCCACCAAGATTCACTTGCAACATCCTCTACAAATTCTACATCCAAATATGTATTAATAATTAAATCTATTTATATCTCGAGCAATTTCCATCTATCGGCGAATTTCTATTCGATATTTCTTTGAAAATCCAACAAAGAACAACCCGTCGAACAAACCGCCAGTTCTCGTCTTGTGTTCGCCTCTGAATAGTTTTGCTTCTGGTATGGTCCGGTTTCTTTCAAATCATCCCAGCATTTGGTTTTAAAATTGATGTCTGTCTACACGGCTCCATCCGTTCCATGTTTAACTACTTCGCGGAATATGGTCGGCATAAGATAACGGTTCTCGATTTCGTTTCATGAAATGATATGATGTTCACTTCATCTTTCGTAACTTTTGGCCCATTCCCTGCCATTATATTTTTCTTTCACTTTAAGCATCTTTTATTTCATTACTTCTTTCTGTCCTCCCAGCAGCTGTCTCCCATCATCCTGTCCTGCCTGCTTTGCCTCTCTCCTCCTTTTTCCCTCATCCTGTTATGATTTCTACATTTTCCTTTTCATCCTTCTTCCCTACACACAAAGTTTCACTTGGAAGCATAACAATACCAAAAGAACAATAAGATTCAACCCTTCCTATTTTATTTTCCTTTCTATCCTTATTATCTACTACAACTTATTTTTCCACTTCCTCTTGTCTATCTTGTAAAGGATTCAAAACATATTCATCGCCATCCTTTATGATGCTATATGTATTCTTCCTACCATCATGTAGAGCCCTTCAATCATACAACCATGGTCTACCTAACAAAACATGGCATATATCCATAGGTACTATAACACATACAATCACATCCTTATATCTACGAATTTGAAATTCAACCACACATTGCTCACTTACCCATATTTGATAATCTCCTTGCAACCAAGAAATGTAGTATGGGCTAGGATTCTTGATTTTTTTCAATTTCATCGTGTCTACCATCTCTTCAGATACAATATTATTGGTGCTACCACTTTCCACAATGACATTGCAACATTTCCCACTCACTTTACACCTTGTTCAAAATAAATTACTCCTCTGGATGGGCTCTTGATTCTTTGTCTATGTCTCTAGAAATTCTTTCTTCATCTCAAAACATTCTCTTGGGTTCCAAGCCATTTTTTCAAACACTTTTCCACACTCTCTTTGCAACTGCTTCACTCTCTACCCACAGGTCCTGGTGCAATCACTCTACACACTCAAGAATTTCCTGCTCTAATACCACTGATGTAGTAAGAAAACACCTTACAATCTGAAAACTCACAACCACACACACATTTTCTAGACAACAATTAAGTAACTCAAAACAATTCTTGTAATAACACAAATTTGCATGAAATGACTTCAATTTTCTCTCATTCAAACTCTCATGTTTTACGTAGAAACCAATGCCAAGTTGAAATTACATTTTTTCAGCCATATGGGCTGATTCAAACCATCTAAAATCTGATATAAATAAGAAAAAATAACAACAAAATTAAACAAAAATTGATTTTCTTCAACTCAGCTTTCTTTGCTAGATTCTAGCTCTTGTAACCTGCAAACTGTCATGTGCAACCTTGTGCAATCAAACCTCTATAATTTCATTTATATGCTGCTTTCCAAACACCTTCAAACTTGTAACAAAACATCCTATCCACCTTCTCCAATAAAATCCACACCTGCAATAACAACCTACACAATCTAGCTAGGAATGGCTACCAAAACCAATTCCAAATTGCCTATAATCTTCAAAAACAGGCTCTCAAATTTTCTCCAGCAAAAAGCCACAACGAAGTTGGAAAAAAACCTTCCATAATATTAAAATTTCATTCATTAACCCACTCCCACCAAAATTGCCAAAATTGGAGTCCATTCCCATATTTTAAGGCAATTTCCATTGTAACTCTTGCCAACTCACCTTGAGCACCCACTTTTGCATACATAATTTAAAAAAAAATTTAAACACATCATTATAGCTTATAACTCCCTCCAAAAGCATTCCCAAGTCCATTTTTTCTAATTTTTGAAATTGACAAATTCCAAAAAAAATCTCGTAAATTATCTCCACTCCCAAAATTTGCAATAAAATAATAAAAGGAAATTATTTAATATTTACTTCAGTCTATCCTTGCAAATTAACCTATTAAATAAATCACCTACCAAACCTTATGAAAATATAAAAATTAAAATGCATTCGTATGGTTGATTCAAGATTGCTCTCACAACCTAGGATGCTCCTGCATCAATTGTCCACCTTCTTTTCATATAATTTTGTATCTCTTATCTAAATACACACATAAAATACATATAAATGTGTGAGATTATAAATAAAGGTTTGTAGAGAGAGAAAGAAGGGTAGAGAGAGAGAGGGGGGAGGGAGAGATAAAGAGAAGTAGAGAGGGAAGGAGAGAGTGAGAGAGGTATAAAGCATAAGAGATAAACAATGAGGGTGAGAGAGATGATACAACTTGCTAATTACTAAAATTTGACATGTTGATTATTAAAATTTGACTAAGTATAAAAAATGATAATATCTTCCAAAAAATAGAATATGCATTATAAATCCTAGAGATCTAAAACCACTCTCAAACATTCTAAAACTATATACATGAAAGATAAGGAGAAGAAAGGGAAAAAGAGAAAAAAATTCAATGCAGAACAAAACATGAGCACATTATAATGCAATTGTATTTTGTGAAAGCATTCACATAATGTGAGCACGTTTTAATGTGCTCACATTTTTTGAAATTCAAGCCATAACACAAGAACATTATAATGCGCTCACATTTTGGCTTAGTCACTACCAACCCATGTAATGCGAGCACCTTTTATTATAACATGCTCATTTTTTCACTATTTTGGGACCAAAAAGTAGAGTGACCACTTTTTTCCCCCCATCTTTGTGCACTTACCCCAAGGACAGTCTTAGCCCTAAAGGTAAGGGCCTCAAGTTGAGATCAATGGTCTCTAACATGAGCTTCTTGAAATATTGTGCACCAAGAAAATAAAAGTAGTTAGCCTAATATGAAAGAAAAATAACATGGAAAATCTACCAAGAAGGCTAAAAGCATCAATTTAGATGAAGGTACAACTATAGAAATTTTTTATGCCAAGGGGTTGGATAATTTGGGTATGGAGTTTACTCCTACTAACATCAAAGGATGGGATGGGCACAAGTTTTTAAACTTGCTAAATCCCTCTCCACTACTAACCCTAACACTTAGAAATGAAAAAAAAAGGAAATGATTGAGCGAGATGAGTTGGATAAAGAGGATTTCCTCCCTCAAACTAAGGAGGGCTTAGAGGAGGATGACTTAGATCATGACTCAGATGAGATGTAGGAAAATGAACCTAGTGAGGAATAAGTTATTATGGAGGATGATGATGAGCTTGATATGGGCTATGACCATACTTTTGAGGTGGAAATAGAGGTGCAAATTTTTTCTAACCCTCCTTCCCTTGGCCCCATGGAAAAGATTAATGATAGGGAGGATACTTTCCCTCCTTATAGAACTTCCCACAACACTAATGATAAAGAAAAGATCATAAGGAAGCTACATAACCATGTGCTAGAGCTAAAAAGATTGGTTTATAATAGCCTTAATTCTTCATTGACTCATAGTCAAAGTATTTCTCCATTTTATTAATCCAATATGTAATCTCCCTTGGGTGTAAGACTAAATTTTAGTAAAATATATCTAACTTTGTTTGAGTAGTCACCTTCACAATACATTTTAAGAATATGCTCTTAGGTTCATCCATCATATCTTAAATTTTAATCTCTTGATTATTTTTTCTTATTATCACCACTTAATATTCAACATTTATTCCTCTTCTTTGTGATGTCTTTATTCAATCCAATCTAGTAATGATTCCTCTCATAATATTTTTCTAAACCTACAATTCTATATTTTCTTGGTCTTTCACATTTTATAAAAGGATTACATATGTATTTCATTTACTCCTCTCATAGATTTCTATAATCATGGGAATTTCTCACACATGTAAAAAGTTCATTAGAACCTCACAAGATAAAAAAAAATTGCAAGAAAGCCTTTCTTTGATATAAATTAGTGCAACCACTAATTAACCACAAAAAACCCAAAAATACAAAAGACCTCTTATAAAATTCATATTCTAAATAGAAATAAGAAAAATGTTATAGCATCAATTATAAAAATATCTAATTTAAAGAGGCTTCCAATCATGGTGCTCAAAAGAGCCTACACTATTTCACAATACAAAATTTCGGTATAGGACCATTCTACAACTAGGATAGATGAAATATTCTTCACGGTGTCTCTTTATTTTTCCAATATCTCTATTATTGAACGCAATCTCCCCTTTTTTCACCATACCCTACCCCTATCTATTCATCCTTTGTTTTATGTCAAATATTTTTATCTCCCATATTTATATGACATATTTTTTGTCCACAAATGTCCTACCCACATCTCTACATGTCTTTCACCCTTGGAGAGGTTGGGTTCACCTTATTATTCATAAATATCACATACTTTATTGGAAGAATATTTTCCATCATTAAACTTTAAATGACCACCTATGTTAATGGTTATAACTTTCCAATGAGTTTTTTAATCTAGAATCTATGCCTTTAAAACTCCCAAGTTTCATTGTTTTACTCCAAATAAATTGTGAAGTACATTTATGCTTACCTATAAAGAATCTAAGGTAGTGGAACAACTTCCTACACTAATCTTGAGAGGAGGATAATGCAAAACTTTATAGATCTTTATAGTAGTTACAAAAAATTAAACAAAAATAAACATAAATATCATACATACCACAACATAGAGATTTACATGGGGAAAACCCTTTCAGGAGAAAATGCCACACTCTAAAATCTCCCCAATATATTATTCAAAAATCACAAATATTATAATATACTTGTAGAGCAAGATTCTCATAGGAGTATCACCAACTAGAGATCTAGAGGCAACACAATCACTATTAGTCTCTTAGAATACATCAAAATACACAATCATAATACAAGGCCCTCATAAAATAGGTTTTCCTTCTAGGGAAAGACAAGCTAGCAACATATCTACCATTAGGTCTTAGACCTAATGATGATGTAACGCCCCGTCGCACAAACCCCAAAGGAACAAGTAAAAACACAATTTAAAAAAAAAAAAAAGAACATAAGGAATGTACTTAAGTATTCCAACATAACAATGTTATAAGTTGCACAAATAAATCCCTTGGGGTACACAAGGTGACATTACCAAACTAACCCATAACAAAGATAATAGATTAAACATTAAATATACAATTACGTATCCATTCATTCACATAACACCATTTAAAAAACATCCATTAACGATAACCACATTGATAAGAGTAATCCATATAAAACCATACATGCAACTCACAAATAAATTAAACATGAGGATTATAAGTATATATATTTCCACAGATACAACATAACATTAACAATATTTATATTTGGTAGTTCACGAATGATTACATGGTATGATAATACATTACATCAGTTTGATGATACAACTCAATGAACACATATACAAAATTACATCAAAGTCTTCCCAACACACGTGGGAGTGATACATCCATAAAAGAAATAAATCTGTAATACAATATACATTAGGTAACATATGAATCCTAGATCAACAACATCTACAAAACTCTACACTAAATGGTACAACCACATCCAACTGGGTGTGTAGCATGTTCCACCCAACCAACCCTGTGTTGGGAGTAAACAAGGAAGGATCCCCAACCAAGCACATCCAAATAGTGACACAAGACTAACTCTAGACAAGATAACATAATATCAAAAGACCACACAGAAAACTAAACAATGATAAATCACCAAAATTCATAACAATAGACCACTTCTAGAGGACTTCAATAAAACAACACAAATGGAATGCTAGAGGAGAGTGTTATTGCATGGATTCACATGGATTATCTAGACAACCTATCACAAGGTACCACCTCCATCTATGGTTCTCCTGACAGCCTATCTCAAGGCGTTGCTACATAGGGTTACTCATGTAGAATCGTTAACCTCTCGTGTGGATGAGGAAATGATCATGCCAACCACGGCCTTCTTGGCCCAACTTTAGTCTATGATAGCACTAATAGGAAGATGAGGCATCCATAATTATCTTGTTTATTGTTTAACTACCCAACCCCTGATTAATTACTTAGGTTATCACTAATTACTCTAACTCTACGTGGGTTACCCTGACAACCCCTTTTTGTGCCGATCCCCACTTAGAGCCACTCTCCCTAGACACCCAAAACATAAAATCTCACTCCAAGGGATTGTACCAACAAGAACACTGAACCAACAAATGGAACATCTGTGAGGCATAACCATCTCACCAAAAATATATGAAACACATCCATAAAATGGTACAATCCATGTGTAACTCAAATCACAACCAAAGCCGAAACATAAGGACAAACATCAAATTACAAGATCGAATATAAACACCGGTATCCCACCTTTGGAAGTTCCTAAGCAACAACTTAAGCTCCTACAGGAGGATAACTAACTCAAGGGTTTTCCCACATGACATAAACCCAAAAGAGAAAACTACAATAGATTCAAAAAATAATCTCAAGAGAAACAATTACATGAAACAACGCCATATAAAGGATTTCTAGTACACAATAATTTCATCAATAAATAAAACAATAACTCGAGAATATTCGATTTAAATAAAAACACATAGTTTATCTCTAATTTCCTCGATTACATTATAACATTGCAACTTGTAAAATCACCAATAACCTCATAATCACATCATATATAAAACCATCTCTCTCTCTCTATATATATACACATGCATACATATATATACGCTTTTTAAGCGTATATACATACACACACACACACACATATATATAATACATTTATCTATTCAAATCATATATTCAAAACACATAATAAAATTTATCCATAGATATATATATATATATGTGTGTGTGTGTGTATACACACACACACACACACACATATATATATATATAAAACTTAAAAAATACATTTAAAGAAAGTCACAGGTCACTTGGTACTGCATACCTCCCATTGGGGATGCCGCAATCCCCACCAGACTATGTACAACATTATGTGACTGCTGTGCGCAGTCTATGTGGACTGCA
>VDFB02120057.1:0-26191 GCA_007258455.2 Sequoia sempervirens | reverse complement strand
ATTGTATTTTTTTTTTTAAACATGAAGTTTCATTTATAAGAAAACTGCATGAAGGCCCTTTAAACTGCGCACCTTTCTCCTTCCTTGTTTTGGTTCTGCATAGTAGCATAAGGCTGTTGTGCGCAGCCATTATGTTGGCCGTGCCCCTTGACTGTAGGCTATTTTGTTTATAATTTATATTATATTATATATAAGTATATATGTGTTTATAATCTATAATTTATTAAAATTCATTGACTATTTGACTATTTTATATGCAACTGAAACAATTATATTTAAATGTAAAAATAGAGGTTATTTTATAATAGATATGATTATATATTTAAATATATATCATCATTATATATATGTATGACTAGATGTGTACAAGTATAGTTAATGTAGTATGGAATTAATAGAAGATTAAACCGTTATAATTAAAAAGCGCAATTAGATAAATATGGCTTCTAAATTTAATTTAGTAAACTAATTAAACTATGAAATTGATTTAATGGTGTTCAAAAATTGAAATAAAATGATACATTGTAAGTTATATTATTTTTTATTGAATAAAGAATCTTTTGTAAGCATGCGGCTTTTTTTAGAAATAAGAATGGTTAAGCCAAATTGATATGGATGTGTAAATGTATGTAGTATTTATTGATTGTGTTCTTTAAGATTGTCATTTGGATTGTGCTAGAGAACGAAAAGTTGGTTCTCATGTTCCCATGATTGGTTACATTATTTCCCTTGTATTATTCCAATGTGTCGAGATCTTGTGTTAGTCATGGTAGTATGGGAACCTATACCATGAGTTATTTCGGCTCTTCTAGAGGCAAGGGATAAACCGTTATTTTGTGAGTTGACCTTTGTCACTCATTGATGATATTTCTGGTTTTAACCTTTTGGCAATCATGGTTTTTCTCTGTTATGACTTACGCGAAGATCCATGCCTCACGGCATTCTTAGTTGTTGTGGTTTTAGGCTTACATTTTTGCAGGCACACCCCTTGCAAGCGTGGGAGTCGTTTTGAGCTATTAGGAGAGTCACTATCATGGGGTCGACGACAAGGGCGGCTTGGATAACCCATGAACAAGTTGGTTAAATAATTGAAAACTTAATAAAACAAACTAGAGGGATGTGTAGGTTAACATTAACTAAAGATAAGTCAAATACCTCATCCACGCCGTTAGTGCTCTCATAGACTAAGGGTGGGCTGAGAAAGTCGTGGTCGGCAAGGTCGCTACCTCGTCCTCATGAGAGGCTAGTGATCCTGCACGTGTCACCCTAGGTGAGGGGCAGCTAGGATAACCATAGATAGGGGCTGACACTAGTTGAGAGGCAGCCAGGATAACCCATAATAGGGTCATGTGATGACACTCTCCCATAGTACCCCTTGCCATTATCTTTGAATGTCTCTAGAATCAGTCATCTTGTATGTTGTTGTTTAGGTTGTTATTTGTTATGTTCTAGTTTCTCTTTTGTGGTTTGGTCTTGTGGTCATTTTGCTCGTCTATTTTGGTCATGGGTCTTTCTTGTCTACTCCTAGCACAGGGGGTGGGCCTTCAGGTCCATGTGGTCAGGTGGAACGTGCTATGCACCCCATTGGGTTCCCTTTCAACATTTGTGCAACGTGGTGTTATTCAAATTCAGAGTGTCTCAATGATCACCTTATATTCATATGTATAATATTTATTCTTGATATACTCATGTATTTGATGTACTACTTCCACGTTGAGTTGGGAAACAATGATGTATACTTATGTTATTTAATGATGTAATATAATGGAAACAGATGTAATGTATGATTTTACCTTTGTATTCCTTATGTGGTTAATGATTGTGATAGTCATTGTTTTGTTGTGTTGTATCTGTGGAAATATGCTCCATTGTATTCACATCATGATAATATGTTTATGGAACTTATTGGGATTAAGTTAATCTTGTTTATGTTGAGTTTTCACATGTGGATGCTTCTTAATGATGGAATTATAATGGATGTATGGTTTTGTAAATAAATCATATATCATGGTTTATTATTGTAAACTTGGAATTCATACGTTATCGTTGTTATGGGTTTAGGTTACATAATTTCTTCACGTGTACCCCAAAGGACATAGGTTACTAGTGTATCTATTTAAGTGAATGTCGTGTATTGGAACTTAATGTACAACTCATATTTGTTAACTTTACAAAAAAAAAAAGTGTGGTAATTGTTGTCTTAGTTGTCCTTTTGGGTTCGCGCGACGAGGCATTACATGGCTCACATGTGAAGTACCAAGTTATACATTTTGGGGGCAACCTCTTCCCTTTTTCATGGCATAGCTTATTGGAAACATATGACTTGGCATAGGGCTTTCCATGTAAGCTCTCATGTCTTCTTCTACTTTAAAGAAATTTCTCACAATAATGGTGTTAGCAACCACTTTAAAGTGGGGGCATAGATCGGCACTCATGTTTCACTGTGCAATTTTCTTTATTCCTATGATGCGTCATTTTCTTGATGGTGTCATTAGGTTTGATATCCTCTAATAGAGTGATATTTCTTTGACTTGTCCTCTCTTGGAGACATTAGGAATGACATTCCCTAAGAAGAGACCTTACACAAACTAAGAAAAATCCCTTTGAACATACCTTACACTACTTTGCATTTACAATATCCATTATATGGCCACCTTGCATAACACATTTTGCATGCTTATGGATCCATCTTGTTTGTTCATGAGTTTCAAGCATACAAGGCTTTTCTTTCCTCATGAAGCTGGAAGCTCATTATTATGTGGCACCTTGTCAAAGTTATTAGGAGGTATATCTTTAGCATGGTTAACGTATGATGAGAAGCCTAAAAGTGGGCATGACTTTCTCATTATACGGTGAGAAGCCAGTACAAAGGCATGAATTTTTCACTAAGCCACCCTTTTGGATACTCACCCATTGGATAGCTTGAATTTTTGTTGCCTTAGAGTGAGTGCATTTTTTGACAAACGGCTTAGATCTAATCCACATCGTGTTGGACAAACGGTCGAGGTTGATCCACCTCTTTTTTTTTTACTTGTTTTTTATCAATCTACATTGAAATGTGTATACCAAAAGTATCAATTTTCCTTACTTGATTTGGAAATGATTAATGTTAAATGAACTTAATGTCACCTTGATCTAGTGTTGTAATGTATCTAACACATTCACATTAGGTCTTAGGCCCTTTTTAAGCTGAACAAACCTAATTTTTCCTTAATTTAATGTTGTTAAGTGTATTTATTTACACCTTCACATCAAGTTTTTGGCCCTTGTATGTTGGAAAATGTGCCTCAATTTGTTCGCTTGGAACATTTGAACTTGGCATTTTATTTCCTTTATTACCTTGTATATCGCAAGATCACTGAAAATCATAACTTTGGAACTCATGTCATGGAGTTCTAGGAATTCATAACTTTCCGATAGAACTAAGTCATGAGGTTTTGAATTTTCACAACCTCTTGACTTAGCGATGTTGAGGCTTTCTTTGTTATCACCTTGTCACGGGTTTTGAGAAATTCCTAACCTTTGATAGAGGTTATGAATTTAGGATCTTTGGTGACATAGCGATTTTGTATGAGATTGACTTAGAATTGGACATTTGTCGGCTCGATAACTCATGGTGAATGATGGAGGCAATGGGGACCCTGATAGTGATATAATATGATTTTGATCAATGTTTGGAATGAATCTAATCCAACAATGCTAATTTACTCTATGTTCCTTTGTGGTGAGGACCAATATACTCTTGTTATGTGAGCGAAATTATCTAAGCAGTTGACATCTGTCAGCTTGATCAATGATTGAATCAAATCTAACGGTGCCCACTAGCCCCGCACCTCTTCTGGGGTTTCCCAAGAGACTCCTGTAGGTTGTGTGGGATTCAGACATGTGTCGTGGTGGCCCTGACCACTGCCATGTTGTTAAGCAATACGATAGTTGATTTGATAATGTGTGAAGAGTACCAAGGTGGTACCCAATTGGTGCCAAGTTGGAAATCGATAATTGGCCTGAATCTATTGACAGTTTAAATGATGATTTCAAAATTATTTTGATGCGGTTGTAGTAGTTACGTTCTTGTAACAACTAGTGTTCAGAAACCAAAATGACCATGATTGAATATCACATATGTTGAATCACTCTGTAGCATGGTGAGGAGAGTATTGATCAATTGGTTAATGTTCTACATTGTATGCTTACGAGCATTGTAATAGTGTGAGAGAAAAAAACTGTATTGAGAATCTGTGTATGAGGTTGATCAGGGAAAAGTTTGTTGCTATGAATTAACATCTGAGAGGGATTCTAAAACACCGATGTAAAATATTATCTAAAATAATGTTGGTTCTTGGGTGTTTCTTCTCCGGCAAGCTTTCCTACCATAAATCTAGTGTTCTTGTGTGTGGGTTTTCATCTATTTGTTCATGTGTATGTGTTTCTTAAATGAATTGTAATTTTAATTGAAATTAAAAGAATCATCTGCATTATTTCTCCTATAAGTTTGGCATTTGGAAGGTGTTTTTGCATCATGCTTTCCCTTCAAGAGGTATCAGATCCTGGCCAGTTATGTTATCTTTGTGGGTGAGTCAGTTTTTTGTGCTAGTCTTGTCCAGTGGGAGTCTTGCAAAGAAAAATCTAGTTGTCTTGATTGCAGATTGAGATGGAAAGTACATTAGGAAAAATAGAAATTGAAAAGTTTAATGGCAGCAATTTTGAGTTGTGGAAACTCAAAATGGAAGACCTTTTGGTGGATAAAGATCTTTGGATTGTTGTTATGGAGAAAAAACCATTAGGCATGAAACAAGAAGATTGGGACCTTGTAGATAGAAAAGCTAGAGGATTGATAAGACTTTGTCTGGCCGATTTTGTTCTCCTCAATGTCTATGAGGAGAATACTGCATCTTCATTGTGGAGGAAACTTTGTGATATTTATCAGGGCAAGTCTCTAGTGAATAAGTTATTCCTAAGTAAGAAGTTATACTTCTTGAAGATGGAAGAAGGATAATATGTAGCAGACCATATGAATTCATTCAACATGATTGTTGCACAATTGGCATCTGTGGGTGTGAAGATAGAGGAGGAGGATTGATGTATGCTTTAGTTATGTTCCTTACCCAACACTTGGGATCATCTGGTAATAGCTATTGGAAGTACAACAACCACCTTTAAAATGGAAAACATGGTTGCTTCATTATTGTTAGAGGAAATGCGAAGGAAATCTTCTGAGATGGCCAAGGAGGCTCTTGTTGTTTGAAATAGATAAAATGAAAGAGGCAAGAAGAAAGACAAGAAGTCTAAATCCATATATGAAGGGAAATCTAAGTCTCCTAGCAAGAATTCCAAGATGAAATGTTGGAATTATGGGAAAACTGGTCATAGATGGATGGATTGTAAAGAGGAGAAAAAGAAGAAGAAATCTTTGGATAAGGATTCTTCTTAGAGTGACTCAGATGATTTCACTACGGCCTTGGAAACTCAGCCATCAAATGATGTTTGGTTGATTGATTCAAGTCCATCTTTTCACATGACATCTCACAGAGATTGGTTTACAAAGTATGAAAATTATGTTGGTGGAAAGGACTATCTGGCAAGAGATTCATCTCTAAATATTGTTGGTCGAGGAAGAGTCAGAATTTGATTCCCTAATGGAAGAATAAAAGGGATTGATGGCACAATGCACATACTAGGTCTGGCTCAAAATTTTCTTTTTTTTTCAGTAAGTTGGATGATGCTGGCGTACAATTTTTTTTCTCAAGTGGTGGTTGTAATATTACTAGAGGCTTAATGGTGTTGGCTAGGGGTACATGTATTGGTACTCTGTACAAGTTGGACGCACATGCTATTCAATTTAATAGTGTCTCTATAAATTCAAGCAAGGATGCTCGTGTAGAGAAGGAGAACAAAATTCTTCTAGGTGTAAACTCTTTGGAGGTGAAACTCCCACCAAAGAAAACCTATTGTGGTGTCATTGACTCAGTCACATAGGAGAGAAAGGCTTAAAAGCCTTGATAAACAAAACCTAGTAGAAGGGCTTGATGATTGTAACCTGAGTTTGATTTTTGTGAACATTGTGCTTATGGAAAACAACACCGTGTTTCTTTTTACTCTAGTCCTCATAAGTCTTCTAGTGTACTGTATTATGTTCACTCTAATGTATTTGGTCTAGTGGATGTTCCTTCATTATCGAATTCTAAATCTTATGTTTGTTTTATTGATGACTATTTGAGAAAGGAATTTGTATACTTTCTTAAAAGTAAATCAAAAGTGTTTAGTTGGTTTAAAGAGTTTAAAAACTTGGTTGAAAATAAAAATGGAACAAAAATTAAATGCTTAAGGACAAACAATGGCAGTGATTTTTGTTCAGTAGATTTCAAAATGTATTGCAAAGACCATGGGATTAAAAGGCATAAAACTATTCCTTATACTCCACAGTAGAATGGAGTTGATGAGAGATTAAATAGGATGTTGATGGAAAGAGCGAGAAGTATGTTAAGCAGTGTTGGTCTGGAGAAGAAGTTCTAGGCTAAGGATGTGGCTACAACATGTTACTTGATTAATCATTCACCTAGTTTACCTCTTATTAACAAAACACCTATGGAAGCATGGTCTAGTAAGAAGCCCTCTTTGAGACATATTTGTGTCTTTGGCTATGAAGCATATGTTTATGTATCGAATGAGAAAAGGTATAAGTTGGAGAGAAAAGCTGTAAAATGTATCTTCATTGGCTATGACATTAGTGTGAAAGGATACAAGCTTTGAAATCTTGTTACTAAGAAGGTTGTGTATAGAAAAAATGTAATCTTTCAGGAGCTAAAACCTTCTGCAATTGATCTGCAGTCAAAGACAAAAGAAGAAGAAAAGTAGAATGATGTAGTTGAAATTACTCAAACTCCAAATAAAGAGGAACTACAAATTCAAAGTATACTTGAAATTGAGGAGAGCTCTAGCAGCTCTAAGATTTTTGAACAAGAAGAAGAACCACAACCTCAACCTCAGCCTATGAGGAGGTCTACACATGAAAAGCAAAAATTTGATAGGTATGGATTTTCCTTGTTGGATTCAAACTGTGCCTATGCTTTGATTACTAGCACTGATGAGCCTAAGACTATAAAGGAGGCTATTAATGTCTAATTTAGATTCCTAGTTGGAAGGCATGAATGAGGAAATGGCATCATTAAAAAAGAATGAAACCTGGGATCCGGTACCTCTTCTTGAAGGTCAAAATCTTGTTGGCTATATATGGGTATTTAAGAATAAAATTGGTCTGGATGAGAAAGTGGAGAAGTATAAAGCGAGGTTGGTCATGAAAGTTTATTCCTGGGTGGAGGGAATTGATTATGGATAAAAAAATTCCCCTATAGCTAAGCTGACATCTATCAGATTTCTATTGTTACTTGCAGCTACATATGACTTAGAGGTTGAGCATATGGATGTGAAGACAACATTTCTTCATGGAGATCTAGAAGAATAAATTTATATGTCCCAACTAGAGCACTCCATTGAAAAAGGTAAAGAAAATATGGTTTGCAAGTTGAAGAAATCTTTGTATGGTTTGAAGATATCACCTAGAATGTGGTACCAGAAGTTTGATACTTTTGTGTTGTCTTTGGGATTTGTGAGATATAAATTAAATCATTGTGTGTATTATAAAACTAAAAATGATCGTTTGCTTATTATTTCCTTGTATGTGGATGATATGTTATTCTTTGGGAATAGTAAGGGTATGATTTTTGATCTAAAATCTCAACTGTTAGCACAATTTAAAATGAAGGATTTAGGTCTAGTAAGGTATATTTTGGGTATGGAAATCAGAAGGGATAGGAGAAGTAGAAAGCTTTGGCTTAGTCAAAGTAAGTATATTAATGTTTTCCTTACGATATTTGGTATGACAAATAGCAAGCAGTTAGTTGTTCCAATGTTGCAGAGAACAAAGCTATCTATTGAAGATTGTTCAAAGTCTCCTACTGAGATGGAGGACATGACTAGGGTGCTTTATGCAAGTGTAGTTAGCAGTTTAATGTACGTAATGGTCTGTACCAGGCCATACATTTCCTAAGTAGTGGGAGTACTTAGTCGGTTTATGGCTAATCTAAGAAGACCACATTGGGATGTTGTGAAGAGAGTTTTCAAATATTTGAAGGGTACTTCAGAGTATGCTTTGTATTATTATGGCAACTCGGTTGGATCACAAAAATCTCTTAGCATTTGTGGGTATGTGGATTTTGATTGGGTAGGGGATGTTGACAACGGAAAATCCACCAGTGGATACATCTTCATGTTATTCGGTGGTGTAGTTAGTTGGATGAGCAAGCGGTATGTTGTAGTCCCTTTATCTACTGTTGAGGTAGAGTACATGGTAGCTACACACACCTGTAAGGAAGTTGTTTGGATTAAATAGTTGTGTTCAAATGTTGGGTTTAATGCAAGGCAGATTACGATTTTCTATGACAGTCAGAGTGATATTTTTTTGGTGAAAAATCCCACTATCCATGCCAGGATGAAGCACATTGATGTTTAGTATCATTTTGTTCGTGATATGGTGGAGGATGGAAAGGCCAATCTTGAAAAAGTGGATACTCTAGAAAATATTGTTGATGCACTGACAAAGTCTGTGAGCATAGAAAAGTCTAGGTGGTGTGTCAGTTTGATGGGCCTTGGGGCCTATGACTTTAAATAACTTTGAGTTTGGAAGAAGCCAGTAAGTCTTCATCAAGTGGGAGCATGTTGGAAAATGTACCTCAACTTGTTGGATTTCAACATTTGAACTTGGCATATGATTTCCTTTATTACCTTGTATGTCGTGGGATCACTAAAAATCATGACTTTGGAACTCATATTGAGGAGTTATAGGAATTCATAACTTTCTAACAAAACTAAGTCAGGATTCTAAATTTTCATAGCCTCCTGACTTAGCGATGTTGAGACTTTCTTTGTTATCACCTTGTTGTGGGTTTTGAAAAATTCCTAACCTCTGATAGAGGTTATGAAGTTAGGATCTTTGGTGACATATCGACTTCGTACTAGATTGACTAAGTGGTGGACATCTGTCAACTCGATAACTCATGGTGAATGACGAAGGTAGTTGGGACCACAGCAGTGTGATATAATATGATGTTGATCAACATTTGGAATGAATCTAATCCAATAGTGCTCATTTACTCCACGCTCCTTTATGGTGAGGACCAACAAACTCTTGTGATGTGAGTGGAATATTTTGAGTGGTTGACATATGTTGTCTTGATCAATGATTGAATCAAATCTAATGGTGCCAGCTAGACCCACACCTCCTGTGGTGGGTCTCAAGAGACTCCTGCGGGGTGTGTGGGATTTAGACATGTGTCGTGGTGGACCTAACAATTGCCAAGTTGTTAAGTGGTACGATGGTTGATTTGATAATGTGTGAAGAGTACCTAGGCAGGACCCAATTGGTGCCAGGTTGGAAACCGATAATTGTCTTGAATCCATTGACAATTTAAATGATGATTTTGAAATGAGTTTGATGTGGCTATAGCAATTACGTTCTTGTCACAGCTAGTGTTTAGAAACAGAAATGGCCATGATTGTATATCACATATGTTGAATCACTTTGTAGCATGGTGAGGAGAGTATTGATTGATCGGTTAATGTTCTGCATTGTATGCTTACGAGCATTGTAACAGTGTGAGAGAGTGAATTTTTATTGTGAATTTGTGTACAAGGTTGATCTAGGAAATGTTTTCTACTGTGAATTAACATCTGAGAGTGGAGTATGAAGCTCTGTATGTAAACATTATCTACTGTGATAAAAAGTGACCTTACTTGGTGTGTGGGTTTTTCTCCTGTAAGGGTTTTCCCACATAAATTTGGTGTTCAATTATGTGTGTTGGTTTTTCTATTTGTTCTTATGTATGTGTTTCTCAAATGAACTGTAATTGTAATTGAAATTAAAATTACCATCTGCATTATTTCTCATGTAAGATTGGCATTTGGAAGGTGTTTTCACATCTTTCTTTCCTTTCATTGTAAACTAAATGGACTTAATTATGCCTTATTTTTGGTGTTGTTAATTGTATCCTAACACTTTAACACTAATCTAGGGTTTAATTAAATAATTAGGCTTCTTTATTCCTTATTTGGCCTTATTTTGCATCTACAAGCCTTAATTAATGCATCTTTCAGAGGATAATCCTGACATAAACCAACAACCAATCATAATTCATTTGTTTTTAGGTTTTGTTGCCTAGATTTAGTGATTTGGGACTCATACGCCACCTTGGGTGTATGAGTCCCACCTAGGTTTTTTGGCCCCAATCCTGATTTTACATCATGCTAAGCATTTTTTTAAAATGTGTCCCATAGTTAAGCCTAATGGGACTCATATGCCACTTGTGGCGTATGAGTCCCATGTGGCCCAAAATCAAATTTAATTCAAATTCTTGGTGGGATTTTATTCTCCTAGATCTAATGTCAGTTTGTAGTGTTGTAATTTCAAGAAATTTGGCATAAACAAGTATAAATACAAGGTTATTTCACTCATTTTCACCCAATACTTTCAAGAGAGCATTCCTAATAGAAATTTTATGATTACAAGACTTAATGAGATCATCAAGAGAGTTTACAAGAGAATTTCTAAGGCATTCAAGGGAAAAATTCT
The DNA here is from genome assembly GCA_007258455.2 of Sequoia sempervirens. Lineage (NCBI taxonomy): Eukaryota > Viridiplantae > Streptophyta > Pinopsida > Cupressales > Cupressaceae > Sequoia > Sequoia sempervirens. The sequence goes on along the minus strand of VDFB02120057.1, from coordinate 15,567 downwards.
TCATCAATTGTTGCAGAAATTCAAGATTCATCATCATGTCAAGGTTATCAAGCATCAAGCATGTTGTTGAGCTAGTGTTGTGATGTTGCATTCAACATCCAAGATTAAGCATTGTTTTATACTTATTTCAAGATATATATCTACATCCTTCATGGCCACTTCATGTTAGGTTGTTGATTTACAAGACATCATTCAAGGTATCATTATTCATGTTTCATGTTCCATATTTCATGCCCTTATTTCATTATCTCATCATTTGGTATAATTACCTAAATGGGATTTGACCAAGGTAAACCCCCATTCTCTAAAAATCAACAAGTTTTTCTCTCTCTACATGTGTGATTGTAGATCTATGTGTCTTGGAACTTGAAAATATTTTAAATATTAGGTTGCAAGGTTGAAGAAAGTCATCAATTCATCACAAGGTTGTCATCTTCACTAAAAGTCACCAACAAATTGCAAATCAAGGTTTCATATCCAAAAAAGAAGTGTGGAAGGAAGAGTAGAGACAGGAGAGTAGAATTAGGCCTTAACCCCCTAAAAAAGCTAAGTGGGACTAACACACCACTTGTGGCATATGATTCGTAGTACAAGTATTTTTCCATATTTCAGTTGTTTCAAATCATACATTGTCAGATTCCAATTTTGGAACATAAACCCTAGTCTGGGACTAAATCACCCAGACTGTATGAGTCCTGGTGGTCCTTAAACTTGACATTTTTATAGGGTTTTGAAGCTTGTTTTGACCTTTTCACTCTTCTAGATGCACCTCTATTCATTTCAAATATGATATTTTGTATTTCATTTTCATTTTCCTAGGTCATCTAGTTAGGTTTTGTATGGTACTTTGCATAATTCATTCACTTATTGTATTTCCAAGCCCTAGCTTGATGGTGAACCCCTCTTTAGTCATTAATCATACCATAGGACACCCTATTGCAAGATCTCTTCCCCCTGTTTCTACATTTGGATTGGGATCTCCTGGGTTTCCTTGAGTGAAACTTGAGGGAAATAAGTCTAGGTCACTTAACACTTACTTTGTGTTCCACCTCCTAAAAGGTGGAACACCTATTTCCATTGTTTCAAAATTTAAGGAGGGTTAGCTCCTTGTTGGACATAAGGAGGGTTAGCTCCTTATTGAAAGTAAGAAGGGTTAGCTCCTTGTTGGATGTAAGGAGGGTTAGCTCCTTGTTGCAAATAAGGAGGGTTAGCTCCTTGTTGAATGTAAGGAGGGTTAGCTCCTTGTTGGTGAAAGGTGGAATTTTGTTGGTTCTATGCTTGGGAGATAGAATAAAAAATAACACTCTCATTCAAGGATAAACCCCATAAATTCTTGGCATATGGCTTCTAGTGTTGTCATTGATGGCAACCTAAGTCATTTTCCTGGTCCACATATCATAATTTGTTCATACTAGCAAGCATAGTGAAGAACAGTGTATTACCGGAAGTATGAATGAAGAATAGGGTATCCAATTAGTATGTTGATCTGTATGCTTCAACAAATTATCATTTTGTGTTGTGAATCTTGGGGAAGTCTGTTAAGCATCTATATTATCTTATTGTCAAGTTTTGTTGTATCGCATTAATCGGTATATGAGTTATGAGATCCGATAAAATGATTTTTTTTGTTTATCTATTCATATTAGTTGACTCAGTCCATGTAGCATGTCACTGTTGTATAAGGATTAATTGTTTAAATGTTTCTATGCTCGATTTTTTTTTTGGGGTCCCAACTATGTTTTTACTCACTTTGGTGGGTATGCATCATATATCAAATGTGGATTGAGCCAACAATTGCAACATATTTTTGTCTTGTTGTAAGCCGACTTGAAGTATCTAAATATTTGAAGTGGATATATATATGAATAAGAGTAATTCATTTTGTATACATGTGTGGAAGTGTATAAGCGTGAGTGAAGAGAAAAGTAGATGTATGTGTGAATATTAGAAGATTAGTTAGTTCAAGATATATATCTACATCTTTCATGGCCACTTCATGTTAGGTTTTTGATTTACAAGACATCATTCAAGGTATCATTATTCATGTTTCATGTTTCATGCCCTTATTTCATTATCTCATCATTTGGTTTAATTACCTAAATGGGATTTGACCAAGGTAAACCCCCATTCTCTAAAAATCAACAAGTTTTTCTCTCTCTACATGTGTGATTGCAGATCTAGGTGTCTTGGAACTTGAAGATCTCTTAAAGATTAGGTTGTGAAGTTGAAGAAAGTCATCAATTCATCACAAGGTTGTCATCTTCACTAAAAGTGACCAACAAATTGCAAATCAAGGTTTCATATCCAGAAAAGAAGTGTGGAAGGAAGAGTAGAGATAGGAGAGTAGAATTAGGCCTTAACCCCCTGAAAAAGCTAAGTGGGACTAACATACCACTTGTGGCGTATGATTCCTAGTACAAGTATTGTTTCATATTTCAGTTTTTTCAAATCATACACTGTGAGATTCCAATTTTGGAACAGAAACCCTAGTTTGGGACTAAATCACCCAGACTATATGAGTCCTAGTGGGCCTTAACACCTACTTTGTGTTCCACCTCCCAAAAGGTGGAACACCTATTTCCATTGTTTCAAAATGTAAGGAGGGTTAGCTCCTTGTTGAACGTAAGGAGGGTTAGCTCCTTATTGAAAGTAAGAAGGGTTACCTTCTTGTTGGATGTAAAGAGGGTTAGTTCCTTGTTGCAAATAAGGAGGGTTAGCTCCTTGTTGGTGAAAGGTGGAATTTTGTTGGTTCTATGCTTGGGAGATAGAATAACAAACTTCAAACACTCTCATTCAAGGATAAACCCTATAAATTGTTGGCATATGGCTTCTAGTGTTGTCATTGATGGCAACCTAAGTCATTTTCTTGGTCCACAGATCATAATTTGTTCATACTGGCAAGCAGAGTGAAGAATAGTGTATTGTTGGAAGTATGAATGAAGAGCAGGGTATCCAATTAGTATGTTGATCTGTATGCTTCAAAAAATTATCATTTTGTGTTGTGAATCTTGTGGAAGTCTATTAAGCATCTATATTAGCTTTTTTTCAAGTTTTGTGGTATCGCATTAATCGATGTATGAGTTATGAGATCCGGTAAAATGAATTTTTTTGTTTATCTATTCATATTAGCTGACTCAGTGCATGTAGCATGTCACAGATGTATAAGGATTAATTGTTTAAATGTTTCTATGCTCGAACATTTTTTTTTGGATCCCAACTATGTTTTTACTGACTTTGTTGGGTATGCATCATATATCAAATGTGGATTGGGCCGACAGTTACAAAATATTTTTGTCTTGTTGTAAGCTGACTTGAAGTATCTAAATATTTGAAGCAGATATATATATGAATTCAAGTAATTCATTTTGTATGCATGTGTGGAAGTGTATAAGCATGAACGAAGAGTAGAGTAGATGTTTGTGTGAAGATTAGAAGATCAGTTAAGCAATTTTTGCTTATGCAGGAGAGGTTTTTGTGAAGCAAATTAAGGAAAAGCAGAGCAGAAGTGCAAAATTAGACAGAAGGTTTAGAATTTGATCAATGAGTTCAATTAGAACTGTAGTCAAGCATTTGTAGATGCTATCCTCTTAGTTCAACTTTTTGTTGTAATCCAAATATTTTTTGTACGACAGTGAGACTTCTTTCTTTTAAGTAGTGAGCTCTAGGCAGTGTGCCTGAATGCATGTGCATTCCTTTTTCTTCATACTTTTAATAAAGTATAAATTGTGGATTGACCTCCACCGTGGTTTTTCCCCTAACAGGGTTTCCACGTAAAAATCTTGGTGTTATGGTGTTTTGATTGTTTCCTTCATGTTCTTGCATCTTTCCTTTTAATGAAATGTTATAAATGGTTTAAGATGTCGAATGAAATGTTGTAAATGGTTTAAGATGTGGAATGAAATTCAATTATTGTTGAACATTGATTCACCCCCCTTCTCAGTGTTCCTTGAGTCCAACAAAAATCTCAACCTCAAGTATGCAAAGGAGAAAGAGATCTTGTAATAGGGATGTCCTAGGGTATGATTGTTAACTTAGGAGGGGTTCACCATCAAGCTAGGGCTTGGAAAGACAAATGAAATACAAGACCTATTGCTCAAACCTAATGCAATGTAAACTTTCACTAAATGTCCTAAAAATGCATGTAAAACAGAATAACAAGTTGAGAGATGAAAGGTGTGCACTTGAAAATCTGAAGAAGGATGGAATGAGCTTTGAAACACTAAAAATCCTAAAATTTTGGCACACTAGGACTCATATGCCAGTTTGGGCGTATTAGTCCCAAATCAAGGTTTTTGGGTAGGAACTGGTTTCTCGCATTGTAGATCCTGAATCTATAAAAATCTAGAAAAATGCTTGTAGTGGAACTCATATGCCACTTCTAGTGTATCAGTCTTGTCCCACTTTCTTGGTGATTCAAAGTTCAGATCTGTGCTCCAATGTCTGTTCTTCCCTTCCAAACTAATTTCAGTGTTTGAACCTGTAAAAATACTTGCAAAACCGAATATAGACTTGATTTGCTTATGGGGGATTTTCCTTGGTCAAACCCCTAGTTTGGTAATTAAACCTTGATAGAAATAATGAAACATGAATGTAAATAGGAATGTAAACCCTAACCTTAAGTGTGTCTAAGATTAGGAAATTTGAAATGAAATGCAACGCTATTCTAATGTGCTAGAATGAGATGCATGAATGAAACATAAAGATGAATAACTCACTTTGAGAGATCTCTAATAACCCAAGTGAGCCATAATAATTCTTGTATCTTCCTTAGGTTGAATGTAGAGTGATAATGGAGGATGGAATCACTTAGTAAACAAGTCATTAGGCTTGGCTTGATGGCTAGTTGCATTTCCCCAACCTAGAATCCATCATGATTCACCATAGGCAACCATAATCATCCCTTGACAATTGTAGATCTTAGATGAAAGTGAGACAGTTGTAGATCTTAGATGAAAGTGAGCTTGAAGACCTATAAAAACACTTTAATGCTACTCCAAGACTTCAACTTTCTTTCTCTTGAAACTTGAATTCTCTTGTGAAAGAATGCTTGAAGAATTTTGAATACTTGGATCTTGAAATTGCTCTAAAAATTATTTGCTTATATAGGAATTTACACCTAATTTACCATTATTTGGATCTCAAAAGCTAGCATCAACCAAAAATTTGAATTAAAAAGTTGAATTTCTTACTTAAACCCTAAAAAGGCCCTAAATGGGACTTATACGCCACCTCTGGCATATGGGTCCCACCTACGGGGACTCATACACCCAAGGTGGCCTATGAGTCCCACCCTAGTTTTTTGGGGTGGGTTGTTAGAAATTTAAGTGATTTTCATGTTTTGTTGGGTTTTTAGTTGAAATAAGCCTTGAGGTCCAAAATAAAGGGTCTTAGGGTCCTATTAATGATGACTTAAAGGGGTATTTAATGCAAGGGTGCTAAAATAGGTCCAAATTAAGTGTGAAATTGTACCATTTTCAAGTGTACAATTTTCTACACTACATTTAGCCCCTAATTTAGTGCCCATATGACTCTACGTGCATATGTAAGATAAAGGAATCCAAACAATAAACTTCATTTTAGAAAAGGATACTCATGTAGGTTCATTCACAACATGAGAGAATGCAACCCCACTATAGCTATCTGCAAAACCACAATGTTAGAAACTACATCTTGCAACAGGAATTCTGTTAGTTGTCTCAAAATTCTCTTATATAACTTCTAGAAATTAAATTTGAGGGTAGATGTATGCCCCCCCTTGATTCCTCTTGCTTTACAGAGGTGGAATCAAGGTAGCATTCTAACCGCATTGAATAAGGTAAGTCATATCATAGGGTATTTCCAAGTAACATACTACATAATCATAGATGTATGATGAGGATAGAACATAATCACGATTCCAACGTAACAAACAACATCAAAAATGGAGTTCTCTAGCCCCTATTATGCTAGTTTGAATGAAAAGAACTTTTAACCCTAACATAGTAAAACCCTAATTTTAACCTATATAAGAGAAAAAAGTGAAGTAACTTGAACTAATATTATATTTTACCTTCTTGTAGCTTAACTTTATTAAAGAGTGATTGAATATGCCAAGCTAATGAGAAAACGAGCCTCTGAGATTGGATGTCCTGCAAGAGGAGCTAGCTCGAGGTGAGCTACGACATCAAGTGAATTGATTTTTCGGCCTTAGCTTTGTCCTTACACATTTATTTTATGTTTTTATGCATTTCTAGATAGATTTAGGACCCTAGAAGAAAAGTTCGCAAAGCATCGCTTTTTTTGCAAAGTGTCCCTTTTTTCACTAAGTGTCCCTTTTTGTCACAAAGTGTCCCCTTTTGTCATGAAGTGTCCCACTTTTTCACAAAGTGTCTTGATCTTCACGAAGTGTCCCAAAATGGAAATAAAGTATCTGGGACCTTTAAAAAAGTGCACTAGAACAACTTTATCACACTTTTTATTGTTGATGTATAGATTTAAGAGTTTAGAATGCTTATAGGACATATTTTAAAATTTTTGTTAGATCCCACTATTGGATGTTGTGGTTGTGTTGCTGATATATGGTTGTCATTGGTGTCAACACTATTGGAATTAATGTCTTAGAAGTTGTATATGTCGAGGATATTGAGAAAATTGTAATGATATAAGTTGAAGGTTGTTAGTGGTGAAGTGAAGTTCAGTTTGTCAGTGAGTTTAGTACATTGATGATCAGTGGTTGTTGATTAAAGGGTTTCTTGTGGAGTATATCTAGTTTATCCATGTTAAGTTTCAAAGATCCACATGAAGATTTGATCGAGTTATGAAGATTTGTATTCTGACAATGTTTTTGTTGCTTTAGTTGGTGTTCCTAAGTGAAGATGATGTGATTCTAGTAATTTCAGTTGTTGTGGATGCTTCTCTAGTGATTCGTGATGTTTTTGGATGTTTCTATATTGTGCTCTATTTGTGTTCCACATCTACATTGATTGTTGTGTTCACGATTAGAGATTTTCTCTTGCGTGTTCATTTTTTTCATGTTCTTGGTAGATAGGGTGATTGTAGTGTGTTGTGGATCTTTGAGGAATAATTTTTGAAGGTGGTTCATGTTTGATAATTTTATTTTGGGTCTTCACTATGTTGTGGTCAACCTTGGTTGATTCGCATTAATAATCTTTAATGTTTTGGGCTGATAGTTTGTTATCATCTTATTATTTTATTGAGGCCGACATGTAACGATGTAATTCCTAGTTGCAGATATATATAAGAGATTGTTTATTCCATTTGAAGGTGTGCTTGTGCTTGGTGTGTGTGAATAATGTTCTAAATCTTTTGAAGGCAAAGAAAAGTGTGAAGAAGAGTGAAGAAGAGTGAAGAAGAGTGAAGAAGTATTCATGTACTTAACCGAAACTATAATCAGGCATTAGCAAATGTTATTTTCTCAGTTTAAATCTTGTGGATTTAATCCAAATCTTTTGTAAGACAGTGATTCTTCCTTTTGTAATTGAGCAATGAACTCTAGGCAGTACACCTGAATGCAAGTGCATTCCTCGTTTATATTTCATTATACTTTTAAACGGATATAATCTTGTGGACTGACCTCCACCATGGTTTTTCCCCTAACAAGATTTCCACATAAAAAAAATATTGGTATTATGTGTGTTTCTAATGTGTTGTTGATCTATGATTTCATGGTTATTAATCAAATCTGAGAATAAGGTTAATAAGTTGAATAAGTTTTGAATTTTTGGGAAAATAGATTCACCCCCCCTCTAAGTTTCATGCCCTTGTGTTGCCAAAAATTTGTATCATAGGAGGTTCCTTGGAAGAAATTTGATAGCTTGAGGTGATTCGGGATGGCAACATACAAGAAGGATAGTCCGATATTTGATGGAACAAATTATTCTTTGTGGAAAACTCGAATGGAGTGCCATTTGAGATGCATTGGTGAACCCTACTGGAGCATTACAAGCAATAGGTATGTTATTCCACATAATGGTCCTACTACTACTGCTGAGATTAGGGATGTTGAACACAATATCAGGGCTAAGGAAGCAATGTTGAGTGCTTTGACTAATTCTGAGATGACAAATGTGATGGATCTGAAGACTGTTTATGAGATCTGGAAAAAGATGGAAACTTTGTATGAAGGTGATGCTAATATGAAGATTGCTAAGTTACAAAGTCTAAAAGGGAAATATGAAATTTTGAGAATGGGTGATGATGAGAACATTACTACTTTCATGCAAAGAGTGAATGAACTTGTGTGTGGTATTAGATGTGTTGGTTGATAGTTGGAAGAATCAGAGATTGTTGCTAAAGTGCTTAGATCCTTTCTTGTTGTATACAAAGTTAAAGCTACAAATATTGAGGAGTTATGAACTATAACAAATGTTACTAGAGACATGTTGATTGGTAAGCTTACTGCTTTTGAGTTGAGTGAATTTGGTGATGCCCTTCCTAAGGTAGAATTTGCATTCAAAGCTACTACTTTTGGAAGAGATAAACAGAGATATGATTTGAGATAAAGTTCTTCTAGAAAGGTATTCAAGTATGAGGAGGAAATGAGAGAGATTGAAGAAAAGGAGAGAAATATTGAAGAGCTTGAAGCACTTATTTTCAAGAGAGAAGCGAGAGGAGAAGGTAAGTATAAAGGAAATTTTCCTATTAAATGTTTTTATTGCAATAAGATAGGTCATTTTGCATCAAGATGTTTGGAAAGAGTTCCTTAGTCAAGACCTAACAAGCCTAGATTTCAAAGAAAGTGCTATTATGCTGCTGATGAAGGTGTGATAGATGATGAATATGATAAAGGGAATGTAAGTGAAGATGAATGGGTATTTATTGCTATCAAGGAAAATGATCCATCCCCTACTGAATCTGCTAGTTGTACAAATGTAGATAAAGCTCTAGCGGACAGAGCTAAAGAAAAAGATGAATGGGTGATTGACAATGGATTCTCTCATCACATGACAAGTGCTAAAATCAAATTTGTGAGTCTAGAAAAGTATTATGGTGGTGTTGTAAGATTTAGTAATGACAAAGCTGGTGTAATCCGTGGCAAAGGATCCATTTCTCTTGATGGCAAGAATAAAACTGATGATGTTCTTTATGTGGAAAGTTTGAAGCATAATCTCTTGAGTGTTAGATAGATGGCTAACAAGGGATACAATCTTCAATTCAAGAATGGAAAATGTAGAAATTTGGGGAGTTCCAAAAATATGATTGCTTCTGGTACAAAAACAAAAGGCAATACCTTTCACCTGAATGCTGCTAGTAAAAGTTGTTTGATTTCTCAAGTTGATGAAAGTTGGTTGTGGCATAGGAGAATGTGTCATGTAAACTTTGATAATATTATCAAGATAAGTTCTACTCAAGCAGTGAGAGATATTCCTAAGTTGGTAAAGCCTACTAATACTATATGCAAGGAATGTCAATTAGGGAAGCAAACTATAATTTCATTTTGGAGCAAACAACATTGTTCAAAAGAAGTGTTGTAGTTTGTTCATACTGATTTGTGTGGTCCTTCCAGAATCATAAGCTTACAAGGAGACAAGTACTTCATGTTACTTATTGATGATTACTCTAGATTGATGTGGGTTACTTTCTTAAGGGAGAAATCTAAAGCTCTAGAAAAATCAAGATTTTTAAGGCTATGGTTGAGACAGAAACAGGTCTAAAGATTAAATGTCTGAGATCAGATAGAGGTGGTCAATTCACTTCCAGTGAGTTTAATTCTTTTTTGTGAAGTGCATGGGATAAAGAGACAATTATCTACCTAGCGGACCCCTCAACAAAATGGAGTCGTGGAAAGGAAGAAAAAGATAGTTCAAGATGTTGTTAGGACTATGATGTTGGAAGGAAATGTTCCTCATAACTATTGGAGAGAAGATGTGAGTATTGTTGTTTACATCTTTAATTGGGTACAAGTCAAAGGTGATACTAGTAAAACCCCTTTTCAGCTATGGTCTAGTCATAAGCCTAATGTTAGATATTTCAAAATATTTGGGATTAAATGCTATATCAAAAGAGATGAAGATATAAGAAAGTTTGATGCTAGGAGTGATGAAGGAATCTTTCTTGGTTATTCCACTAAGAGTAAGGCCTACCAGTGCTATAACAAGAGATTGAGGAAAATAGTTGAAAGTGAAAATGTCAAGGTTGATGAGGACATTGCTAGACCATCCAGAACTTGTGGATATGATTTAGATGATCAAAATAATAATTCAGTCATAGGAAAGAAAGTTTAGACTCAAAATCAAGTTCAGATCATTCCAGTGAATCAAGAAAATCAAGAGGAAGGAACTAGTGAAAGTGCAGAAGAGAGATCACAAGAGTCAGAAGTTCAAGAACATCCAAAGACTCCAATGTATGTAAGAATAAATCATTCAAAAGATTAGATTATAGGTGATAAGAACAAAGGTGTTCAAACTAGGAGAAAAATTGCAGAAGAATATTGTCTGATTTCAAAGACTGATCCTAATAGTGTGAATGAAGCATGCAAAGATAAACATTGGGTGGAAGCAATGAAAGAAGAACTATAGAAAATTGAGAAGAATAATACATGGATTCTTGTTCCTAGACCTAAGGACAAAAATGTAATTGGAACTAAATGGGTCTTTAGAAACAAGTTGAATGAGTAAGGTGAAGTTGTTAGAAACAAAGCAAGATTGGTGTGTAAAGGATATTCTCAAATGGAAGGAATTGACTTTGAAGAAAATTTTTCCCCTATTGCTAGGATTGAATCTGTGAGACTATTTCTTGCTTGTGTTGCTTACAAGAACTACAAAGTTTATCAGATGGATGTCAAGTCAGCATTTCTAAATGGCGAACTGGAAGAAGAGGTGTATGTTGAGAAACCTAATGGATTTCAATTGACTGATCAAGGAGATATGGTTTGTCCATTGAAGAAAGAATTTTATGGACTTAAGCAAGCCTTAAGAGCGTGGTATGCTAGATTGGGAAAGTATTTGTTGAAGTTTGGAATTAATAAAGGTACTGTTGATAGTAATTTGTATTTCAAGATTGATCATGATAAATATTTGATTGTTGAAGTCTTTGTTGATGATATCATTTTTGGAGGAGATGATAGTTTTTGCATGAAGTTTTCTAATGAGATGCAAAATGAGTTTGAGATGTCTATGATTGGTGAGATGAAATTAGTTTTTTGGATTGAAAATTACTTAGCTAGATAAAGGGATCTTTATATCTCAATCCAAGTATGTGAAATAATTTCTAAAGAAGTTTGGTATGGAAGATTCAAAACCAGTTGGTACACCTATGGTGACCAGATGCAAGTTGACACAAGATGATGATTCTCTAAAAGAAAATAAAACTAGATACAAATTGATGATTGGTGAATTTCTTTATTTGACTCAAACTAGACCTAATATTATGAATGTTGTATGTATTGTTGCAAGATTTCAAGTTGATCCTAAGGAATCTCATGTAACTATTGTGAAGAGGATTTTCAGATACTTAAAGGGAACAATTGATTTTGGCCTGTGGTATCCTAAAGATGATGATCTTACTTTGATTGCTTTTACTGATGTTGATTGGGTAGGAGATGTGGATGATATGAAGAGTACTAGTGGTGGTGCATTTTTCTTTGGTAAAAAGTAGAATGTCATTTCCTTATCTACTGCAGAGGAAGAATACATTGTTGTTGCTAACAATTGTACTCAAGTATTGTGGATGAAGTAGATAATGAAAGATATCAGAGTTTTGTATGATGAGCCTATCTCTATATTCTGTGATAATTCAAGTGCAATTAACATTTCTAAGAATCTAGTGCTTCATTCAAAAACCAGACATATATCTATCAAGTTTCACTTTTTGAGAGAGAAGGTGAGTGAAAAGAAAGTCAGATTGAAGTATGTGCCTACTAAGGAACAAATTGCAGATATCTTTACAAGTCCATTTCCTAAGGATACTTTTGAGAATCTCATAGGGAAGCTAGGGGTGATTACCCCTCCTAATCAGAACTAAAATGCATTAACTTGCATCAATCTATGCATTTCATAGTCATATCTTGATCTGAATTGATGTTGTGGTGGCTGCTACTCAGGGGGAGTAGTAAGATGTTTAGATATGTGGTTTAGAGCTTATGTGGAAAAAAAAGATCTTTTTCATTGATGCCAAAGGGGGAGAAGAGTCATGTGAAAAAATGTGAATTATCTACGGAGAATCATCTGGGAAGAAGAGTTGTGTACAAGAGTCGAGGAGAAAAGAGTCAGAACCTAAGGGGGAGTAAGTGCTAAAGATAGTTGTGTTGATGGTGTTTTTAACATAATGTGTTTCCATCAATGCCAAAGGGGGATATTGTTTGATGTTGTGGTTGTCATTGATCTCAACACTATTGGCATTAATGTCTTATAAGTTGTATATGTCGAGGATATTGAGAAAATTGTAATGAAATAAGTTGTAGGTTGTCAGTGGTGAAGTGAAGTTCAGTCTGTCTGTGATTTTAGTATGTTGATGATCAGTAGTTGTGGATTAAATGGTTTCTTTTTGAGTATATCTAGTTTATCCATGTTAAGTTTTAGATATCAACATGAATATTTGATCGAGTTATGAAGATTTGTATTCTGACAATGTTTATGTTGCTACAATTGGTGTTCTTGAATGAAGATGATGCAATTCTAGTAAGTTCAGTTATTATGGATGCTTTTCTGGTGATTCACGATGTTTGTGGGTTTTTCTAGATTGTGCTCTATCTGTGTTGCACGTTCGCATTGATCGTTGTGCTCATGATTAGATATTTTCTCTTGCGTGTTCATGTTTTTCATGTTCTTGGCAGACAAGGTGATTATAGCATGCTATGGATCTTCGAGGAATAATTCTTGAAGGTGGTTCATGTTTGAGAATTTTATTTTGGGTCTTCACTATGTTTTGGCCGACCTTGGTTGATTCACATTAATAATCTTTAATTTTTTGGGCCTACAATTTATTCTCATCTTATTATTTTATTGAGGCCGACATGAAATGATGCAATTCCTAGTTGCAGATATATAAGTGATTGTTTATTCCTTTTGAAGGTGTGCTTATTCTTTGTGTGCATGAATAATGTTCTAAATATTTTGAAGGTAGAGTAGAGTGTAAAGAAGAGTGAAGAAGTGTTCATGTGCTTAACCAGAACTGTAATCGGGCATTAGCAGATGCTATTTTCTCAGTTCAAATCTTGTGGATGTAATCCAAATATTTTGTAAGACAATGAGTTTTCCTTTTGTAATTGAGTAGTGAGCTCTAGGTAGTGTGCCTGAATGCAATTGCATTCCCCATTTATATTTCTTTATACTTTTAACAGGGTATAATCTTGTGGACTGACCTCCATCGTGGTTTTTCCCCTAAAAGGGTTTCCATGTAAAAAAATTATTGGTGTTATGTGTGTTTCTAATGTGTCGTTGATCTATGCTTTCATGGTTATTAATCAGATCTAAGAATAAGGTTAATAAGTTGAATAAGTTTTGAATTTTTGTGACAGCTGATTCACCCCCCCTCTCAGTTGTCTTCCCGTGTGTTGCCAACACCCACTGTAGTCACGACATTGTCTCAACGGTAGATAGTTCTATCACTTACGAGACTTAGCCCCAACACTTTTAGAGTATGATAAACAAATATTATAGACCACATGATTGTATTGGGTGTACCTCATTCCCCCCATGAGGTACAATGATGCTATGTTGATGGCATTGGCTGAAAGGTGGGATGTAGATACATGTACGTTTCATCTTTCAACAAGTGAGATGATGATCACCTTGGAGATGTCCATCTCATCCTTCAAGTTTTGATTCGAGGGGAGAGAATCTATTTTCTATGGGATCAATCATTTTGTGAAATGAAATATGATATACATTACTATCTTGGAGGTCCAATTTTGGATGACATCGTGGTGCCATGCATCGAGCTCTCATGGCTACTTTATTCATGAGCACCACTTGTGGTACAGATTGTAATGTTTACCGTGGCACTAGTACTCCTCCCTAATGTGCGGGGAGCACATCTAGAGGGAGGACTAGTTCACATGATTTAAGAAATGGTAGGGAAAAGGACTATATATGCTTGGGGGCATAGTATCCTTACACACTTGTATTATGATCTAGGGAAATTTTCATTCTAGGAGGTCAATAGTATGGTGCACTGTACGCTACTATAAGTGTGGTTCCTAGAGCATATCACATGCACTAGGTTGATAGGGTTTCCATGTACATCATCCCTAGGATGCCCTCCACATTCAGTTATCTTCTAAGGCAGTTATGGCAATATAGAGATTTATAGTTTTGACGGGTCAGATTCAGCAGACTAGATGAGGAGGAGATCTTATGGAGACCATACCGGCTTATATCCCAATGGCTGAATGAGACACGTCAGTTGAGTAGACTGTGGATGGATAGATTTTTGATAGGAACACATGATTACGTAGTACAACACTTCTACTACGATCTTGTCATGCAACAATTTGGGAAGGTATAGGTACCACCAATGGCATGACCTTTCTTTAGATGATCAGTATGGAGTGCTCAAAGGCCAGGTGATACGAGATGGCTCACCACTATTGATGTCATCTATAGTGACTTAGATTACGAGGATCATGATATGCCCCCAATCTTTGATGTTGATGACATCGGTGCCACGGATATGTACAAGGAGTGGTGGGTAGTAGCACGACCAACTCATGTATTCTCAATAGATGAGCTTCTAGACTATGCAAGGCCATTCCAAAATTAGAAAGATGAGGAGGAGGATAGAATTGAGGAGACAAGGGTCAGGGTTGAAAAATTATTCACAAATGTGATAGATGAGGACTATGATGAGGCTACAGATCTTCATTATGATGGGCAGTAGGAGGATGAGGAGGATCAGTTGATGAGTGAGGTTGATGATATAATGGATGAGGATCTAGTTGTCTATGAGTGGAGAGAGCTAGCTCCCACTCGTGTGACTAGAGCATAGTCAGTAGCACACACCAACACCTACAATCATGGAGAGGTTAGCACATTCTCCATGCCTCATACATAAGACAAGGTTGTCTTTACACAACTAGTCAGAGAGCTAGGCGGTGATATTTTATTTACTATTATGATTTATACTTATGTTCATGATTTATGTTTTAATTTTGTGCCTATATATATCATGATGTGTATTAATTATATTTATGATTTCTATCTTACAGGGGTTGTGAGAGACCTACATGATCTCTATCACCAAGTTGCTACAGAGATAGTGTCTCCATCATTCTACAAGGATGTTATTGATACAAACTATGTGCCCCCACCCATCATGTAGTGGGATACAGAGTTGTTCAAGTTGTATGTAATACTAAGGGTAGCATATGATGGTTTTAGGAGGCATGCCTACCAAGTCGAGGCTTCCTATGAGGAGGTTTGGTCATCTTAAGCCTACAGGCAGAGAGAGATTGTCTAGCAGAGGATCACCGGGAGGCTATTGGATGAGCACATGGTTTGCAGTATGCCTTGGATGCACTTTTCAGCTCACAATCGCGATCACATATCATCATCTCTCAATGGAATACCTCTAGATAGATACGATCACCAGATCCTGAGGAATCCAATAGTCACAAACCATAGCAACATT
>VDFB02120056.1:0-11633 GCA_007258455.2 Sequoia sempervirens | reverse complement strand
CTGTTTGAAAACATGACAAGTTGACTTGTCCCTCCAACATGGCATTTATTGCTCTTTTTCTTGTCCCCCTCTCTAAATTTATTACCAAATTTGAATTCGAATTCTCCCTCTCATGGGCACACTTCCCAAATCTTGCACATCCATTGACCTATCACCACTTGACAAGTGTCCTCTTCTCATTGGTGGATATTTAGTCCCACATTCATCCATTTGGACAATCTCTCATCAAGAAAATCTATAAAAGAAGGCCTTAATCCTCATTCATCCATCTACAACTTTTATGCAAGTTTACTCTCTTGGTTTGAGAACTAATCTTGTTCACAACTCCACAAATCATCTCCACAATCACTCATGCAAGGTCACTCTCTTCATTTGAGTAATGATCTTGTCCATCATTATCATTAGCTTATCTAAAGGGGTTGGGAAAGGGCTATTTTCCATATCAAAATAGCACCAATCCCCCCATAAGATCAAGTGTTTGTCTTGTTTTAGAATAGGGATAGTTATTTGTGTTTGTACTTGATTATATCATCTTTTTCCTTGTTTTCTAACAATGCAGATGGATTTTATGGGGAACTCTTATTTTATACTTGCATTTTGATCTAACACTTTGAATGTTTTCTTTGCTAATGTAAGTTGGAAATGGGGTTCACAGTAGTAGGAACACCTTCACATCACCATGGTTCTATTTTTTAGATGATTCCATTTTCCATTTGTAGAATTCATTTCAAGAGTCATTTGATAAATATTTGGCAGAAAAATGTAAAAGTGCCAACAAAAATCTCAAAATTGCAAAAGATGTAAAAGTTGCATTAAGAAACAATTAGGCGTTAATAGGTTATTAGAGTCAACTCAATAATGGGAAGTTTCAAAACAGTTAGAAACTGATGTAAATTCCTTTAAAAAGGATTTTGAACTCCTTTTGTGGTCATTGGTGATTGATACCTTGAAGAAAACAATGAAAAAAACTCTATTTTTATGCACATTTTCTAGAAAGATGATTGTTTCCAGCCTTTGTACAGATTTTTATGGCCTCAAATGATGGTATAAATGTTTTTAAGTGTTATCAAGAACAATAACCTTCCATTTAAATTTTTTTTCATGCAGATTGGTTCATTTTTAAAGAAGTTATGCTAATTTTTGTAAATACAGTCTAAATTCTGATCTAGGGTAACAGTTTGCAGTAAAATTTGTGTTTCTCACAATTTAACCATTGGATTTTGCTAAAAATTGGAGAAAATGTCCGTAATGATATCCTATAAATTCTCACTAGATCGATTGGATTAATTTTTTTATTTTTGAAAGTTATAGGTGACTGATTGCATGCATATCTGCTTATTTCGACCTAATTTGTAGCAAAGAAGTCCGGACAGCAAGCCTGTGTTCCAAAACAAGTATACCTAAAAATGAGATATTTTTTCAATGGCTGAAATGGGTGCTCAAAAATGTATTTATTTTTTTGAGATTCAATCTGGTTTGAAAGTTACACCCGATTTAGTGTTTTGATTCCCTTCAAGCGAAATTTGGGTTTTTGGTGCAAGTAATTTGTAAATTTGATGAAACTGAGGAATAAGGCTATGTAATTGGTTTATTTTTGTCAAAATGATGATTTTGAAGATGTATGAGGGTCTGGTTTGAGTTTGATATAGGTTTAGAGTCATGTTTTGAAGAGTTGGGCTTTGTAGCCATGAAGAAATTCAAAGAAATTGAAGTGATTTTGGTAAAGGATTGAATGAGAATTGTTTTAAGTATTGTTGTTTCTACCTTTGCTCTGCTTCAAATTGGTATCAGAGCTCGGGAAAGATATGGGCTGATAAGTTGGTTGTGGTTTGTGGTTTGAAGTTGTGGTTTGTTGGTTGTTTGCAGGAAAGTGAGTTGTGAAGCAAGGAGGAATCTTGCTTGAGAGGATGGAGAACTTGAGAAGGAATTTGCAGGCAAAAGAAGAGAGAAAGAAGAGAAAGAGACAAGCAAAGTTTGATAGAGAAATTGTTGAGTTAAAGCAAGCATTAAAGAGATTAGATGAAGAGTTCCAAGAATCTATGATGAAGTTAGAACAAATGATGGAAGAAGAAGAAGAAGCATATGAAGATTCACATGAAGAATTCAGTAATAAAGAAAACAAAATTGTTCTAGATGTTTCCAAGCATGAAAATATGACAAAGGACTTGATTATTGTAGCTAAAGACATTAAAGGAATGATCATGGAGGAGTTGCTCTTCGAGGTTTGCAAGGAATTGAAAAGTGATGGAGGTATTATGATAGACAATTTGTTTCATTTCATTATGTTACTAATGCTTTGGACAAAGGATTGTTTGCAGATTAAAGGACAAAGGAGAGAAGCATGATTTTGTGGTGTATGAAGGAATGAAGAAATTTATTTCAGAGGGAAAGCATGGAAGACAATTAATTTGCATGGACAAGTTTAAACCCAAAGTGAAAATGAAGGTGATAAGAAGCAGGTCAATGGCAGGGCATCTCAAGAAGGCAATTTCGTTGGCAACAACACTTTCAAGTGGACTTGAAATATTTTGGTGCGGAGTTTGGTGCAGGAGCACCTTCACATCACCATGGTTCTCTTTTGTAAATGATTCCATTTTCCATTTGTAGAATTCATTTCAAGATTCATTTGATAAATATTTGGCAGAAAAATGTAAAAGTGCCAACAAAAATCTCAAAATTGCAAAAGATGTAAAAGTTGCATTAAGCAACAATTAGGAGTTAATAGGTTATTAGAGTCAACTCAATAATGGGAAGTTTCAAAACAGTTAGAAACTGATGTAAATGCCTTTAAAAAGGCTTTTGAACTCCTTTTTTGGTCGTTGGTGATTGATACCTTGAAGAAATAATGAAAAAAAACTCTATTTTTATGCACATTTTCTAGAAAATTGACTATTTCCAGACTTTGTATGGATTTTTACAGCCTCAAATGATGGAATAAATGTTTTTAAATGTTCGAGGGAACAATCACCTTCCATTTCCAATTTGTTTCATGCAGATTGGTTCATTTTTAAAGAAGTTATGCTAATTTTTGTAAACACAGTCTAAATTCTGATCTAGGGTAACAATTTGCAGTAAAATTTGTGTTTCTCAAAATTTAACCATTGGATTTTACTAAAAATTGGATAAAATGTCTGTAATGATATCCTATAAAGTTTCACTGGAGCGATTGGATTAATTTGCTGATTTGTGAAAGTTATAAGTGACTGTTTGCATGCATATCTGGTTATTTCGACCTAATTTGTAGCAAAGAAGTCCGGACAACAAGCCTATGTTCCAAAACAAGTGTACCTAAAAATGAGATATGTTTTTAATGGCAGAAATGGGTACTCAAAAATGTATTTAGGTTTTGGAGATTCAATTTGGTTTGAAAGTTACACCCGATTTAGCCATGGTGCTAGGTTTGAATCTTGGATGCAAGAATTGATAAATCTGATAAAAGATAGTTGTGAGGCAACATATTTGGCTTGAATTTGTCAAATTAAAGATGGTAAAAGAATTTTGAAGGTTCTATAGATATTTGGGAAAAGTAAATATTTGAGTCATGTGATCTTGTGATGAGAAAACAAACAAAGCATGTTTGAGTTTTGTTAATTGGAATTAAGTGTTGTTTTTCTTCCTCTTTCTTCTACATCATAAAGTGCCACGGGGGGGTTGATGTTTTCCATCACACCTTTTTCAAGTGAGTGTCCCTTCCATGAAAACAATGAATCCAAGTGATTCATGCCTCATGCGTGTGGGCCTTAGTTTACACACCCTTTTATTTGTAGGATGTTTCTCCTACATGCGCTTATTAGTTTCACATAGTTCTAGTGTTCTGTCATGGCTCTCCCTTTTCAACATTATGGGGGGGTTTCTATTATTTGTGCTAATACTTCCTTGGGTTTGTCTTTGAGTGAGCTATGTATACAGTATTTGTTCCTTTGTAGTCTTAGATGTAGTGTACATCAATGGCTGGTTACCTGCATTTTAGTAAGATGAATGATTTACCATATCGACACTCTTTCATTCCTATCCATGGAGTTTCTTCATTTCAACACTCTATCAATCATCATTTGAGAATATTCTACAAATTCTTCATGTTTTGTGATGTTCTACATGTTCCTATTTTTTTAGGAAATTGTCTTGTTTGAAGGCTCCTTTAGTCATTCACTTGGCTTTCATCTCTTTTTGGAGTGGAGTTTTTCTAATGAGGTTTTCTCTATTTCTTCACATTATAGAGATATTCTCTTTGTACATGGGTACCTTACATGGCCTTGTTTGTTGAGACCCATCATACATTCTTTTTAGGGTTTTTAGCTACTCCCTAATTTCGTCTTAAGGGGGGGTGTTAGAGTTATCATTCATTAGCTCTTAATTAATTAATATTTAATTGATTATTAGTCTGATTTATTCTCATGCACTTAAGCTAAACTTAAGAGTGGTTTAATGCTCTATTAGTTGAGCTAATATTAGATCATTATGTCTCATCTCATGTGATGTTGACACTTGTCATGATCTAATCCATTTCTCATTTATGGTTTTTCTATTATAAGCACTAAACCCTCATTGTAATTATCTCTTTGAGCATTAAGAGCTTTCATATATTCTTGAGAGTCTCTTGCTTGTATAGCTTTTTCTTTTTGAGGAATATTGCATTTATTGTTTGCAGATCTCTTGCATGGAAGGTGTATTTGTTTGTTGTTTGATCTTGTGGCTTGTGGTTTTGTGCTTGTTTCACGATTCTAACACATTCATCTCTTTCTTGTGAGAATGTTCTAGTGAAAGAGGATGAAATCATAGATAAATATGACAATCACATATTTTATTTTCTTAATATCTCTTCTATTTATGAAGAAGATAGTTTGGTGTTAGAAGATACACTCATTGAGAGTCCTGAGAGTCTTGTTTCTCCCTCTCCTAATGCTTCTCCCATGTGGAAACATTTAATTACACAAAAGGATCCAATCAATAATATTTTTTGTTCTCTTGATGCCTCCCCTACTTGTGATGAAGTTACCTTACAAAACCTAACCATGGAATGTGATCAACATCTTGTTTTCTCTTCTCCTAAAAAGTCCTACTAGGGTAGATATCATGGTACAAGAGAATGATATAGTTGATACATCTCTTTCAAACAATATTAATTTGGCTTGATTTGATGAAAATGATGAGGTAACCTTAAACTCTTTGTCTCTAAAAGATCATCACAATAAGGATTAGTCTTTTGAAGTTATGCATATTAGATATCCCTTGAAGTGATCTCCTAAGCTAGTTCTTATCCTTTATCCATCCTCACAACAACCACAAGTTTAAAATAAACCAATGCTTATCGTAGAACCACCTACAAGGAAACTTGATAATGATAATATTTCATAGCAACCAAGTTACAATACTGTTGCTTACACATACAATACAAGGAACAATAGGTAACAACAAACCACTCTTGCTTCATTACCATTGCCTCAACGTATCTTACCTACTGCTCCTCATTTTCCTTTACAAAGTGGAAAGGAGTATGATCTTGTTGAACAAATTAAGAATACTCCTATTAATATATCCTTATGGGACCTTATTCAAGCCTCACCTAGTTACCATAGTATGCTTCAAAATGCATTGCAACAAGATGTGGTTCCCCCTACTGTAAACCTGAATGATATAGAATCACTAATTCAAGGAATGAATGTTGGCATTGCTTTCCCCCAAAGTGGGCTCCCTAATTTGGAAGTGTAAAAACAAAATGATGCTTTCATGATAATATCTAAGATTAATACGTGAAGGATAAAACCTCTAATTGACAATGGTTCGACACTTAATGTGTGTAGTGTAAACTGTCTTGATAATATTAGAGTAGAAAAAAGCCAAATTCAACCTAAATATTTATCTATTAGTGGGTTTGATAAGGTGGTGAAACAACCACTTGGTCTGATAACATTACTTGTGAGAGTTGGGAAAGTCATATTGCAAACTACTATCCATGTTATGCCTCATTATCTTTCATATAATCTTCTTTTAGGTAGACCATCAATTTATGAAATGTAAGCACTTCCTTCTAATCTTTATCATAAAATGAAGTATGTGTACAACAATAATGTTTACATAGTCTAGGCCGATCCTGAACCTAAAAGTTGTTTGCATGCTGAGAAAGATAAATAGAGTCCTTTAAATACATTGACACCAACCATACAAGTGGAATCCATGCAAGAGAAAGAAAAATGAAAGCATAATGAATAAGTTACAAAGTTATTGGAAGATAATTGGGGTTCCTTGATTTTCATACCTACATTCATGGGAAAAAAAAAAGATTCTAAAAAGGGAAAAGAAAAAGCGGTAATGTCAACACAAGATTCTAAAGCATCCACCTCAACCAATCTAGAAGAAAAGAAAAGATACATGACAAACTTTGATGAAGTTGATTATGATCAACCACCGAATCTAGAAGAAATTAAAAAGCTTTATGGAAGAGGTTATGAAATTTTGACACAACTTGGTTATATTGGAAAAGGATGTGGTGCTAGAGAACAAGGTATTTGTGTCCCTATAGAGCCTAATAAACAACAAATCACTAGTGGTCTTGGTTGTCCTTCAAATAAATGAAAGAATCAAAGAAATTTGCTTAATATAATTTCATCACACAAACACTAATGATTGAATTTTTAGATTTTGCACCCCTCCTCGTAAAGGAGAGCAAAAATAATACAATCTAAAGAGTCTTGTGTAAGTATGACATCTTGTACTAAGAAATAGATATCTTGTCATAAAATAATGAAACATCCTCTACTTTGAATCAAGAAGGTATCTTGTCAAGACTCCTCCAAGATTGTTTGATATCCCTCCATCCAAGAACATGAAATAAATTTTACTACAAACATTCATTTTCTACAGAACACAGAGTCATCATGGTCATCTCTACTAATTAATGTATGACTTGAGTAATAAAATTCAACATCTTAAGGATTTCAAGTTTCTTCCCAGTTAGCCACTCCAGTTCCTCTAATAGATATTGATTTCAATTTTTGATCAATTACCTCACTCACTTTGTATTGCACTATGGGCAAGGGGTTAGGTAGCCTTTTCTTCATATGACACTTTTCATTGTCTCTTTTGGCTAGTTGACCACCTTCTATGTAAATATAAGAGCAAGCTTGGGATGTGGATGTCATGCCTTAAGTTGGCACACATGTGGCATACTTTTTTTTCTATGTTTAGCATTACATTTTGAGAGAAACCCTTTATTCATGATGAGTTTCATTTGGGAACATATGAATTGGCATAGGGAATTTTTAATAAGATCTCATGTCTTATTCATTGGCTACTTTAAAGTAGATTTCTCATAGAAATGGTGTAAACAATCACTTTAAAGTGGGGGCATACATTAACATTATCTTTCCACATTTCTAATGTTTCATTGTGAGATTTTCTTTCTTCTTATGATGCACCCTTTTCTTGGTGGTGTCGTTGGGTTTGATTTCCTCTAAGAACATGATATTTCTTTGATTTTTCTTCTCTTGGAGACATGAGGTAGAATGTTCCCTAAGAAGAGACCTTACATGAACTAAGTAAAGTCCCTTTGAATAAATATTTACTTGCATGTTATTCATAAACTCGAAGTTTCATTTTGTGGTGCCTTATCAATGTTATCAAGGTGTAGCTTTGGTATGATTAGTATGTATGGGTGTGAACCATAGGCATGAATTTCCCATATCCACTTTCTTGTCTATGTGTGAGCGCATACCGATGGTGTGCATATGTGTCTCACCTCTCTAGGGACTCACCTAGTGGATAATGGATTTCATTATCCCATGTGAGCATGCATTTTATTTCTATAGTGGACATCGTGTTCCACTTGTATATTTTTTTGGACAAACAACTAAGGCTTGATCCACATCGAGTTGGAAAAATAGTCAAGGCTTGATCCACCCACTTTTTCCTTTTCTTTCTTCTTTATGTCTTTTATAGTGTATGCTTCTATCTTGTTATTTCTTCATACATCATTCACATGTGTTTTATTTTGTACTTATTTTGTTTTGCAATAGGATCTTGATCCTCAGTGCTTGCACAACCCTCTTTATTGTTGTCATTCTATCTCACTAGAATTGGTACACTTTGACTGCTCTTGATGCTATTTTGTCTACTTTAGTGTGAGTTTGAAGCAAGTTCCTCCTCTCAATAAAGTGGGGCCTAAATGTAGTGTAGAAAAATGTATCCCGTTAGATTTTCACAATTGTTTGGGCCCTGCCTATTAAAATTGGGGTGATTTATGTCTTAATTGGTCCTACTTTGCATCTATGAGCCTAATTAAATGCTTTTTTCTATGGATAGTCCTGATATTTAACAAATGCAAATTCATAATTTAATATTTTTGGTTGTGTTTTGAATCTAGGGATCTAGGACTCATATGCCCCTTTAGGAGTATGGGTCCCACCTAGATCTTGGGACCTAATTTTAAATGTTAATTTTAAATGTTGCATTAGTTTGGCACTAGCAGAAATTTGTGCCCCATGTTTGCATGCTGGCACTCACGCGACCTAGTGTATAATTTCCAATTTATGGGACTTATTTTAAATCAATTTCTTGGTAGGATTTTATTATCCTTAGTTTCAATTTTTGAATTTCATCTTGTAGTGTTGTAATTTTGGGAAATTAAGCATAAACAAGTATAAATACAAGGTTATTTCACATAATTTCTCCTAGCAAGTTTTCAAGTCATCTGAGATTTTATCAAAGGGAATCTAAAAGGTGAGTTTATGAGATCAAGAGTATTCAAGAGAAAATCATTAAGCATTTGGAGCAACATTCAAGATTCAAGCATCATGTCAAAGTCTTCATGCATCATTTGTGTTTGTGAGCTAACATTTGTAATGTAGGTTTCATGATTCAAGCAGAAAATTCAATCAAGAATCAAGATCCACATCCATTCAAGCCATTCCACACAAGTTTACAACCTTTATCTCAAGGGTTTGGTGAGTTGCAACATTGCATTTTTTCACTCATCATTTCTTCATGTGTTTCTATTTTATTTCAAGGTTTAATTACAAAAATCAGGTTTGACCAAGGTAAACCTCCATTCCATGGCAAAACAGCATTTTTGTATCTCTTGATGTGTGTTTTAGATCTAAGCGGGTGGCAAGATATCCTTTGGAAGAAAAAAGAATTGTAAAGTTGCTAACATTGTCAAAGTTGTCATCTTCGCTTGGAAACTCACCTACAAACTAGAATTCAAACTTTCAGACTTGAAGATCGAAGAAGAAAAAGTTATAGAAGATCACCAGAGAATACAAAAATATTAGTTAAACCCTAGTAATGAGGCTAAGTCACCTGTCTAGGAATATGAGTCCTAGTATACCCCTTTTTCCATCTTTCTATAGATCCAGATCAATCATCAAGATATTTTAGATTCTACCAAGAAACCTTGTAGCAAGACTAAATCGCCTAGCTTGGTGTATCAGTCCTTGTGCACTCCAAATAATAGATTTACAAGGCCTTCAGACCTTGTTTTTATTTCTCCACTCTAGGTATTTTTCTGTTTCATTCTCTTTCATCAATCTTACTTCATCCTT
Source organism: Sequoia sempervirens (assembly GCA_007258455.2). NCBI lineage: Eukaryota > Viridiplantae > Streptophyta > Pinopsida > Cupressales > Cupressaceae > Sequoia > Sequoia sempervirens. The sequence goes on along the minus strand of VDFB02120056.1, from coordinate 2,097 downwards.
TCAAGTTTCTAGGGTTTTGTGCATAAGTTCTTGCATTTCTATTTTAAAGCTTCATTTAATGGTGAAACCCCATGCAATTTCAATAGGAACACTCTAGTCCATCTCTCTATTGAATCACTTGGTTGAGGGATCTTGGTTTCCTAATGATCTAAAGTGTAAAATAGGTCCAAAATTCCATCTCCCAAAGGGTGTAACACACTATTTCCCCTTTTGTTCATTTTGGTGAACACAACATTTGGACCATTAAATTTTTGATTTGGAGAAAATTGTAGTCCTAGATCTAGATTGCATTAACTTTGCATTAGATTTTCATTAGTTGAATTGTATCTAGGGCTTCTAAATATTGCATTAGTGAAAAGCAGATATATGTTGCATTTTTTTATTTTGAATCATTCAATTTCATTGGAAATCTAAAAGTGAAAATAGTCATTGAATGTAAAATCTAAACACATTAAGATCAACTTATAATTTTTTGAATCAGGCTTAAAAACCCTAATTTAGGACTCATTCACCCATCTAGTCGATTTAGTCCCTATACAAGTCTTTTCTCTAGGTTTTTGGGTATTCTGTGCTATCTATTTTTCACTATCTGAACCTTCCAAAAACCCTAAGTGGGACTCATACACCCAGTTGGGCATATCAGTCCTAGATTAGGTCTAAATCTACATTTTACAACATTAAAATCTTGTCATTTGTGCTTCTGGTTGTTGTCTTTTGATTACTATTTTAGTTTACATAATTATTGTCATTAGCTATCTTATCAAAATTGGTTTCATTTCAAGTGAATTTGTAAACATAAGAATTGGAATGAAATCATATTGTTGGGACTGTAAAAAATTTCAAAATTTGAAGTTCCCATAATGGAAATATTTGATTAGCACACTCATAAATGCCCTGAAAAATCTACCCTAGTTACCTACTTTGGAGGATTATAAATCGGAGCCCATTTGCTTTCAGGTCAAATCCCTTAGGGAGTGTATTCATTTTTCATATGTGAACATGTATGTTAGATTTTAGCTTCTTGTGATGAGTTTTGACAGGGTTTTGAAACAAAAAGCTAGAGGGTTATGGGATTGCTTTGTTGTTTGCAAATTCTTAGGCCTACGAAGTATCCTCCTCTTTAGAATGATATTTTATAGATGGATGATCGTCATGGAAAATGGATTGGTGCTCTACATTCCCCTCATATTTATTTCCTCCCTGGTCCAATTTCAAAGTCTCAAGATCAAGTTTGATATTTTTACCAGGTCAAAAGCAAATGTAGTTTGTTCTATTTTTACATCTGCATTTCCAAAATGTTTCAAGGAGGTCAAATTTGACCCTTAATATCTTGAGGAGGAAAGGGATTGGTGAAGAATCCTCTTACACAAATGCTCAATGAACCTAAATGATCCAATTTTTTGAGTGGCAGCTTCCCAAGAGGTGATTTGGGAATTTTCCAAGGAGGTGACTTGGTGAGCCCTAATTGGTTTTTGACAGGTGCAATTGCAGAAAAGTCTAATTCAGCCAATTTGGATATCGATATCTAGCAGCTTAGAATGAATTTGGCAAGCCATTTCTTGTACTGAATTTTTGGTTCAAATGTGTATAGGAATGCTGAGTTTCAAGCCCCCGGGTTGAGTTTTGATGGGTTATTTAATTGTCTTCTGACTGTAACTAGGTCAAAATTGGTGTTCTAGAAAGTTTCAAATTTTGCAATTCTAAAGACAATCCAATTCTAATTTTGGTCCAAAACCTCTACAACTCCATTTCATCAAAATCAGAGATCATATGATGCATTATTTTAATGCATTTCAATTGCAGCAAAGGCATCTAACAAGCTAGGTTACAAAGGAGGTCCTAGAAATATTTTGATGATGTAAGTTTTGAGGAAATAGGTTTTCCATAAATAATTGATAATATCCCTATGCAAATTTTCCCAGCTCCAGGTGTCCAAATTTTCCCGTAGTGAATTTTCCCCATTTGGATGGCAGCCAAAATTAAAATTTCACTATTTCCTAAAGTTTAAAGGGAAAATGTTTAAAATATTTTAAATGAACATTAAATTCCTTCAAAAGTGAAAAGCATCAAATTAGGGCAAGTTTCAACTTTGATATT
>VDFB02120055.1:0-15311 GCA_007258455.2 Sequoia sempervirens | reverse complement strand
GGGAGAAAGTAATGCAAATTCTCAAAGAGGAGCATTGGAGAAAGCAACAATAGATTGAGAATGTAAAGATGATATTGGTACAAACATTGAATTGGTTAATTAGCATCATTGAGCATTTAAGGTTTTTCCATCAATGACAAAGGGGGAGATTGTTGGAATATGTTGTCTTTTATGTCAAAAGGGGATCAAAGGAGAAGTGGATCTGATCCTATGTGTTATGTAATTTTCCACACATGCCCCACCCAAGGTAGGGATGATCTCTTCACTTCCTTTTGTTTCCTACTTTGCTTTAGGTTTCACCTTTTCCCCTTAAGGTATAGGTTCCTTTGAATTTTGGTCTTTGACTTCACTTTGGAAAATTAATGTTTTATCTACACTTAGGGTGCTTTAGGGTCCTTCCTGATGGAACCCTCAAAAATTTTCTTGTTCCATTTAAAAAAAAAACCCTTATTACATTTGAATGTAATATTTTCATCTAAGGGTTTAGGGTTTTTTTCATTATAAGTGCTTACAAGGTTTTATTTGGTCATTGACTATCAATTACCCATTGCTAGTCATTTTAAAACAGTTTATGTCATTTTGGTAACCGGTCCTTCAAGCCTAAGTTTGGACCTTTCCATTTTACAAGGTTGAGTAAGGGATTTTTGGTCTTTATATCTTTTATATTCCAAAATATTGAGCCTATTATTCTCATATCTGAGAAATTCCCCTCTTTTAAGAACAACTTAATTGCACGTGCTCAAAATTTCCACTTAATTCTTGATGGACCTCATAACTTTATCTCTTATCACTGATTTATTCATAGGTTCACACCTTGAATTAGCGATGAGCAATAGAATGACGTTTTCCTTTAATGTCGCTCATCTCTAATGGATTTTGAGCTTTCAAATTTGTAATAGAAATGAGTGATGCTTCTGGCCTTGTGTTCTTATCTCTCATCACGGATGGTCATAAAAAGATAAACTTGAATTAGTGATGAGTGATACGATGCAATTTCATTTATATCGTGTGATCATTGATATGGTTTAAACATAAAACCTACATTAGCAATATGTGATGGACCTTATAAATGTTGTAAATCCTCCCATTTCTAACTATTTGCAAAATATATGAGGAGAATTAGCAATGAATGAAGGCCTTATGTTATATCGCTCATCCCAAATTCATTTTAGAACTTGAGTTCTGAATTAGTGATAAGTGGTGGGTGTCCTCTAAAAGTTTTATATTTTGCTATTTTGATATGATCCTATGAGTGATTTCTTTTGTACCATTTATTATGATGTTTGTATGTGTCTAAATGTGATTCCTCCACAACATCTCCCCTCGTTGATAGGATCCTAGGCACAAATTTTGAATTGGTGATGCACGATGAAGGGACAAATGTGACCAAAAGGTTAGGCCACTAGACCAAGGGCTAAAGATCATTACAGGGATGTTTACATTGCCGATGGAGTTAGACGAGAATGAAGTAAATGAGAAACAAGTGATGATTACTACATGGAACAGGCAACGTAGCAAGATCCTGAGCATTTAGCATAAAGCAAAAAGGAAAGCAGCGAGAGGACTGAGGAACCATTGATAAATTTTTAAAGGAGGATGATCCAATGGACTAAAAATCATTGTATGAATAACTTCATCACTATTGCACTACAAAATTTGGAGAAGATTAGTGATGAAGTGATGAAGCATATAAAGAAAGTTTTCCTCTAAGAAAAATTGGTCTTGTGTACTTCATCGATATTAATGAAATCACAGATTAAGTTGGTGATACATGCTGATTGACAGATCATAACACTTGAGTTGGCATCACCATTTTCTATGAGCTAGTTGCTAAGGACATAAAAAAACAAGGCTCATATCACTGTGGATGAAGTTTTAAATGTTTTAAAATCAATAGCTTAGATTCAATACTGATATGTTAAGTTATCAACTCACTTGCCTGAGGAGCTTTCAAGTCATTAATTATGCATGCTTCAAATTTCCTATTTAATACAAATTTCTTGTTGATCTTCTTTGTCATAATGCATTTTGCAATGAATGATGGTCAAGGGCTAATAAAGAAGTGCATGGGAATTGAATTCTCTTGAGTAATGTGTAGACATTCTTGTTCTAGGCAAGTAGGTATGCCATGATGATTAGAGAGTCTGAGGAGTTGATTTTATTTGAGTCTGAGGAAGATGCTCTTGAGGATGAAAGTGGAATGCAAGGAGCTCCTAAAATTCCAAAAGGAAGAATATGATTTGGGAAATTCAAGGAGTATAGTGACAAGGAAAATTAAAGTCCATAGAAGTAGATAGTTTGAGAAGAATTAGTCAAACATAGAGAGAAGAGGATGGTGAAATATAAAAAGAATGCAAGACAAGAGAATGAGCATTATAATGCTTATTCAAAAGAATGTAATTCTCCATATGAGGTTTCTAATAACCCTTCAGATAGTGAGGGTGACACTAATCCAGAGGGTGATTATTATTCCCTCTCCCTAGTACTATCAGTGAATTTTGATAGGGAAGTGGTGATAGTTTCTCTAGTCCCACCATGAGTAAAACATGGAAAATTGTCCTCGAAGGTTGATGAATCAGAGTGATGACTATGCTGTGTTTTCTTTTTTGATAAAACCATGCCCTTTTTGTTAGGATTGTCCTATTCAACACTGATGTGATTTCCTGTTTCATATGCTGAGGTGGAATGTTTTCGGGCTAGTGTGTAGAAGTGCTAGACTAGCTAACCTTGGTGGCGTGTATGCTTTTCCCTGACAATATACAAGTTTGTGTTGGAACTAATAATCTTCTTTGGTCAACAAGGATGAGGATTCAAAACGGTTGCAACAAACTTTTCCTTTCAAGGAGTTGGCATGTCTTCATTCAAGGAATATGGAATGTGGTCTTTTACTCTTCCATTTTCCTTAGATGATTGTATGTAACAAACTAAGAATATCTCAAATTCTAGTGCAAATGAAATGAAATGTAAGTGTAATTAAGCCTGACACTTGTTGCTCCCTTATTCTATAAAAGGGATTTTAGAGCTTATTACACAGGTCAGATTTTGAAGTCTAAATAGGGTTTTTAGGTGAAAGCTATGTTCATAAAAGGCACTTTGAATAGAAGAATGATAATAGGCCAGTAGTCTCTCTTGGGTAGGAATTCCTATATGTATTGATCTAAAATAAGTTTTATAGAAATTACTAATATCGAAACAAATATCAGTCTCAAAGAAAATACTCTTCTATGTATATCAGTCTTTTGATATTTCATTTGAATGTATTACTTTGTTTTTAGCTTTAACTCAAGGAGTTAATTAAAATGCTTGAGAAGGGTTCTAAACTTGGTAAGAAATTACTTAAGATTCATAAGAAGTATGTGTTTCAAGCACAGCAAGTTTTCATAAATGCAAAGAAATGTGAAAATAGTTTGCCTATTTCTAAGTTGAGTAATTTATAAACCATTGATCCTTGTATATTTGACTTCATTGCTCCAATTGATGAGACACTAGTCATTTTATTAGAAAATCTTGCATAAAATGAATAGATATGTTCCTATCCCTATACTTTAAGATAGGACAATATTCAATTAAAAAAAAATTCAAGGATAGTATAGGTAGAAATACCCCAATTCCTAGCAAATAGCTAAATCACTCACTTGAACATCCACCAAATCTTCAGTGAAAATAATTTTATTTGCAATAAGTAGGAATCAATTTATGTATCAATGTGTTACTAATCAAATGTACTTCATGAAAACACAATTGGGATTACCCTCCTAGGTTTCATGGAGCCTAAAGTGAAGGAGTATGGATCATAAAATCCTATGCTCATTGTGTTGGCCACTGACCTAGCAATTCTTCATCATAGGAGTTGACTACTTCTTAGAGAATTACTTGGTTTTGCTGGAAAAATCACCAACACTTCCCACCTTGTATTTTTTGAACTTTGGTCCCTCTGGAGAATCTACTCAATCTCAAAATTTATGACCCTTATTTCCTATGGAGAATCTACCTCAGGTCAAAAATTTTGAAAATCCTCTAGCCCCTTAAAATCTTGAAATGCATTGATTTATGAGCAATTACCTTTAGATTTTTGAGATGAATGAAGAGCATTCGGTGTTAATTAAGATACTTTTATGTATATGGTTTTAATAATGAGATTATCAAGGACTAGCATCATGGTGATTATTATGTTTTCTAATAGATGTAGGTAGATCCGAGTCTTGGAAAAACTTCCAAGTCAAAGTCTACACTTGCGCAGGAAGACGTCAAGAAGAAGACAAAGAGAATGCAATATGATTTCAAAGGGATTTGGCCAAAGTCAAGGATCTCTTCCACATGGCCAAAGATAGTTGATACAAATATGGGGAACATTGATTATGATGATTTCCAATAGAGGATGTTTGGCAATACACCTACCCAACTGGCACAAATTATTACACACATAGGATTGGCTCAGGTAACAAGGTTTCCATCCACATTGTTGTGCCCAGAATTAGTATTAGAATGTGAAAAACACTATGATGTTGACAAGAGGATAATAGTTCGACCACAAGGAAGAGTCATGGCTAACTTAAGCGAAGAGTCAATTGCTAAAACCTTCAATATTGCTTCTCACCACAAGCTCATCAAAGAGATCAACATCCAGGAAGCAAAATATTTTTATGTCAAGGATATTACTAGGGCTTTGGACATGATGAATAGTTCATGGATAGCCAAGCCAAAGCCACATTATTTAAAACTCCTAAAGTAGTTACATAGGAGTTATTTCAAAATGGAATACCATGATCTTATCATGCTTGTAGGTAGAGCAATGGGATTTGAATTGGCATTCACTTTTAGAACCTAGATGTTCTATCCAATCACTCAGATTATGGGAGGAAACCACTATTGTTGGAAAAGTATCTTGAGTGACAATTTGGATAAAGAGATAAGAAGTGTAAGAGATACTAATGTGTTCACAATGACATCTTATCTTGTCTACATGTTGGAAAGTAAAAACAATTCTAGGGTCTAAGTTGTAGAGGGGTTCCTAGAAAGGATTGAATATGGGATGTTTACCCTCAACTCCAATACAAGACATCAAATTATAGGATAGAAAATGATTCCTTCTTTATGTATATCCCTATATTTTTGCAGGGTGCTCTTTACATAAGAATATTCGTGAAGGAAATGGAGTTGATTAGGCAATATGGACCGTGGTTCATACAATTTCAGAGGTTCTCTTACATTAGGATACAAGGATCTCTTGTGGTCCCAATAAGAATGCCAAGGTATCCTACTAACAAACTCATTTTGCTAGAATTGACAAGTAAAATGGTTGCATTTGAGATAGTATTATAGTATATGCATAGGAAGGGGCTCAAAGATGAATTTCTATTAAGGACTGGCACTCTGGAAGATTTCCCCTCTCCAAAGTGCCCAGGATTCAAAGAAAGAGATGTGGTGCAATATGAGTTATATTCATACACTAACCAAGATATTTTTGATCCCTATGGAAAAGTACAAAAGCAAGCCAATAGGGATTATAGACACAAGGATCACATAGAAGATTACTAGGAAAATTTTAGAGATGAATTTGAGGTTATAAAGAGAAGGTACTTTAGGCTACCTTTGAAACTTATCAGACTCTACAAAGTAGATCAAGTGCCAGATTAGGCTAATGAAGATGAGGGAGATCTTATACAGTATCATGACTATGAGCCCTATAGAAACCAACCCATTCCATTAGTGAATTGGTCAAAATAAGTAGTTGATATTGATCAAATAAATGACCCTGTGAAGAGATATTCTAGATTGTGGATCAAGCATAATATCGTAGAGTTGCAGGTGGATGGTTCCTAGTTCACCTATGACCTGGTAGGAAACCTTGAATCTCATTCTGAGGATGACACTAAGGCTACTAAGGATGATATTGTAAATCCTCAACATGGGGATGATTAGGAAGAAAAAAGGCCTCTCAGTATAAAGAGAAGGATAAGGAGTCAAGGGTGGGTGAAGAAAACTGAGAGGTAGCCTATATTAAAGGAAAGAAAAACTTCTAAGGAAATTACCAAAGAAGGAGAGGAGACTCCTTAGCTTGCCAAGAAGAGGAAACTAGTAACTGAGGGACAAAGAATGGATAAGAGAATAAAGGCTATGAAGGAATGAACTACCCCTCCCAAGATTTTGGAAATTGAAAGTTATAGGGAGAAGCTACAGGTATATGTGAGAAGGAATTCACCAAAACAAAGGGTGGCTCTTGTAGGGGAATCAAGAGTTGAAATTGAGAAGGTGCATTCTAAATAAGTGCCAATCAATGATCCTATAAAGGAAGTAGAGAGAACAAGTATAGGAAATAATTCCCCTTCTCCATCTCAAACACAAAATATTCAAAATGATGAGGTCCTAAAGGAACATGAACAATTAGGTGGAGAAGAGAGATTGCTTGATAATCTTGATGAAGAAACATAGAGTGAAGAAGTATCTACACCCAAGGATGGGAAGTTAAATGACTTGGTGAACAAATTGGGGGAGAAGAAGGATCTCAACAAGGAGACAACCTCAGAGGTTATTGTGGAGATGACTTGTCAACCTAAGATAGGTGAAGATATTGATATGCTCAATTCAGAAGATGAGTATGAAGATAAAGGTGGTGAGGACAGGGAGTAGAAAAAAAAGGGAAAAGATGAGGAAAGTATATAAGTTGTTGAAGAAATTCCTCCTCATGATCAGTCTAAATGTGATACTCCTTAGAAGAATGTGGGGATAGAGGAGATTTCTATCCCAAACTGTTTAGAAAAGAGGTTAAAAAAGAAGGAAATTATTGTGGAGGATGAAACTCCAAGTTGGGACAAACTCCTAGAGAAGTGGGGGTAACCTGAGGAAAGAAAGAGGGCTATAAAAATCTTCAAATTTGCAACAGATGTGTTCAATAACATAATTATCCATGTTGTTTTCCCTGTGGAAAACAAGTATAAGGATGAGATAAGATCGACAGACTACAAGGTGCATACTATCAATTTAGGTCCATCCACAAAGGAACAAGAAAAGGAAGACTTTCAAGAATCCTCTTAGGCAATTCTAAGGAGATTGGACAAAGAGATTGCAAAAAATGAATAATTGTAGAGGCAATTGAGGGAGGTCCACGGGTATATCTAGCATCTGATCAAACATCTGTAGTCCAAAATGAGTGAGAGATCTTCATTTCTAGAGGGATTTTTGTCCAAGGAAGCAATCTTAGAAATAGAGAGACTAAAGTCTTATGTGAAAGATACACAAGAATGGCTACATGGTGTTAGTGAAAGAGGGGACAAAATGATTGAAAAGGTTTTGTCAATTTATGAGAAATCATCCTTTCTCCCCAAGAATATAACATATTTCCTTGATGATTGCAAACAACCACTGAATGATACAATTTTTAAAGAATTGGAGAGAATCCTTACAATTCTAGTAAAGACTCTGGTTAAAGAGGATGCCATTACCATGCAAGATGCCCATAATGCCATGGAGTGGATAGAAGCTTTCAATTTCAAAACTTAACTCAAGATGAAAACACCCAAGAAATTATCCAAGGCCTAGATCAAGGTAAAGGAGGTCTTAGACAACTACAATGCTTTTTTGGAAATGGTTATAGGAAGGAAGAAATTTGGACAGAAGGACCTGAATGTGGGACAATTGCAATAATGGTGGCATGAGGTGTACTCTCCAAGTGTAGAAGGTCCAGTGGTTAAGGATCAATTAGAGGGTGCTACAATTTACATCTCCTATCTAGATATATATAATATCTTGTATGTTGACTGGGATAAAACCTTAGTCAAATTTGAAGCATAGTTAAATTCAGCCAGAGAAAGAATTAATGTGATGTCTACTCCAACCCAAGCTAACTTAGACCCAGTGATGGAAGTTTCAAATTTTGCAAAATTTGAAGTGCTCATTTTGAACCCTAAGGATATTTATTTTTATATAAAACCTTTGTTACATCTGATATAGGGTTCTTATATGGGTATTTATGGTTTTGTTCATTTTAGTTACTTGTAACATTCTATTTTGTTGTTAACCTCGCGGTGCCTATATCTAGTCAGATAAAAATTTCATGTCTATCAATGTCGTCAAGAGACTGGTCTCTCTCGCCTAGATCTGAAATTCCCATCTTATAAGGTTAAATTAAGGATTTTTTGACCTTTACATCCTTTTTATTTCATGATTTAGAAGTCTCAGGCCTATTATTCTAATATCATCCTAGGGGATACCCCTCATTAGAACAACTTAAGTGCACATGCTCAAAATTTCAACTTAATTCTCGATGACCCTCATAACATATCTCTCATCATTGATTTCTTCATAGGTACATACCTCAAATTGGCTACAAGCACTAGAATGGTATTTTCTTTGACATTGCTCATTGCTAATGGCTTTTGAGCCTTCAAATCTATAATAGTGATAAGCGATGCTTTGGCCTTTTGCTCTTATCGCTCATCATGGATGGTCATAAAATGATAAACTTGGATCAGTGATGAGTGATATGATGTAGTTTCCTTTAGATTGCATGATCATGGATATTTTTTAAATGCTAAGTTCCAGATTAGTGATCCATGATGCACATTGTAAACTTTGTAAACCCTCTCATCACTTATTGCTCACAAACTATATAAGGAGAATTAGCGATGAGTGATAGCCTTATATTTTATCACTCATCATGAATTCATTTCTAAACTTAAGTTTTGAATTAGGGACGAGCAATGTTGTTCTCTAAATAAGGTTTTCTTTGCTAATATGATGAGATCCTATGGAAAATCCCTTTTGTGCCATTGATTTTTATGCACGTGTATGTGTCTAAATATGGTGCCTCCACTACATCTCTTGTCACTGATAGGAGCCTAGGTGTAAGGTTTGAATTGGAAATGTGTGATGGAGGAACATAAGTGATAAGGTGGGCCATAGATCCAAGGGTTGAGATTTCATTGCATAAAACACTTGCATTGTTGATGGAGCTAGGCGAGGATGAAGTAAATCAACGACAAGTAATAACTGCTACATGGAATGGGAAATGTGGTAGGATCCTGAGGATTTTTCCTAAAGCAAAAGGGAAAGCAATGGGAGGACTAAGGAACCATTGATAAATTTTTAAAATAGGATGATCCAACAAACTAAAAATCATTACATGAATACTTTCATCGCAGGTTGTACCCTAGAAGTTGAGGAAGATCATTGATGAGTGATGAAGAATCTAAGGAAATTTTCTCTCAAGAAAGTAGACTAGTCTCATGTACTTCATTGATATAAATGAAAAGGAATGGATTAAGTTAGCGATATATCCTAAATGTCATATCACATACAATTAATCAAGGCTAGAGAAAAATGTGGCTACATTTGAGATAGCATCATTGTTTTCTAGGAGTGAGTTGATAATGGTAAAAAAAATGCCCATGGCCACCTTAGATGAAATTTTAATTATTCTAAGATCAACAGCCCAGATTCATAGCTAAATTGTTAAGTTACCAATTCACTCTCGCAAGAAGTTATTGAATCATTAATTATGCATGCTCAATTTTTCTATTTAATGTAGGTTGATTTTTGTTCATTCTCACCATATTTTTAGTCTACAGTGTATGTGATGCAAAGTCTGAAGTGGAGTAAGAGGCTATGTGTTTGTCTTGAGTTGAATTTTCTTGTCCTTAGTAGCTTGGTTTCAAACTAGGTCCTCTAATTTGGTTAGGAATTTCTCTGATAGGTTGGCCACATTTGTCTAGGTTGTAGGTGTATCTCCTTGTAGCTTTATTCTGAATCATTAAATTTTGCTTGTTTTGAAAATGGGGGAAACGAGTGCGACAATTCAACCTGTTAGAAGGTTTAGTTGTCTCAATGTGTTTCAGTGTCATGAAGATATAATTGAGCAGGAAGCCATGGCTTCTCCTTAGGTTTCAAAGGGTAAAAGGAAGGATAGAGGTCATAAGAAGAAATCAATTGTGTAGAGTACATACCGCTTGAAAAATAGGACCCTTCTGGGAGAATTGGTCAAGTTCAAAGGCAAGGAACTAGTATAGCTAGTGAAGAAGGCCAGGAAAAAAAGAGAAAAGTCATAGGGCCTACCTAGGCAAACACAATTCTCCTATTGTTATTTTTGATACTCCTTCGGATGATGAGGTTGATACTAATCTGGACTATGGCTAGTACCTCCCTTCTCTGTTGCCATATGGGAGCTTCGATGATGACATGGTGATGATCCCACCAATTTCATCGAGGACAAGGAGCGGTTGAGCATTCTCTAATGTCGACGAATCTGAATAGCGTCACCACCTTGTTTTAATTTTTGATGAGACCATGGTCTTTTCATAGGAGGTATTTATTTTCATGTATCCATGGTTTGTCTTGTTCTTTCCCATGCTGATGTGGAAGTCCTCTAGAAGATATGAATGGAATCTTTTTTTTTCAACAATGCATGTTGTGACAATGACTACTGGTGTCCTACACATGCTTTTTTCCTTTTGTCCTCCCCTATTCTCAAATGATTGTGTATGAAACCACCTAGGGAGTTCTTTGAGGATTCAATTAGAATTAGGTTTTTGAATGAACTGAAATGAAAATGAAATTGTAATTCAGTTGGGTGCTTGTTGCTCCCCTATTTTATAAAGGGGATTTCACGACTAAAAAAAGAGAGTTTAGAATTTTGAGCCTAGGAGAAGTCACAGTGGATACTATGCTCTAAATAACATAATAGAATGTAAATAGATACTTTAGTAGATATATCAGAAGCAAATCTAAGGTGAAGGTTATATTGTATACAAATCTTAAATATGGTTTTACAAAGCAGCATCAGAAATGAAGAAGAATTTTAGTTCTAAAATGTTGCTCTCCTATGTATTTTCTTCCAAGTTGTTAATTATGATTTCATTTGTCTTTTATCATTTGCACTGAATGGATAAACTTGTTTTATGCTTCAATTCAATGAGTTAATTAAATGCTAGAATGAGGTCACTAGTTTGTGAGAAAAGGATATAGGATTTGGTAAGGAAGCAATATTTTGAAACATAGTGAGTTAGATGTTATAAAGTGGTATTCTAATATTCCATTGATTTCTGAAGTTCAATTAGAATTGTATTATCGATTGATTATGAGTTATAACTCTTCTTCTCCATAAGATAGGGCACTAATTATTTTATTAGTTTATTTTATGGTCAGTTGAGGTAGTATTGAATTTGGCCTAGGATTCAAGATGAAGAATGATTCATAAAATACTCTAAACTATATCACCCCAACTTTAAGTATATAAGTGCATTCCTTGAAATAAGTAACAGTTTTATCTGAGGTCTATTGAGCCTTTGATAAGGTGAGTTTCTTGTGATAATGCATCTATGTGAGGAAATACTCTTGACCTAATGTGAGATATTATGATTATGCATGGGATTACCCTCCATGGGTTTCACAGAGCTTGAAGAGAAGAGGTGGATTACTAATTACTTTACTTAACTGTTGGCCAATCCTCAACCTTGCTAATAATTGAGTTGTGGTAAATTCATAGGCTAGGACTGAGACTAAGTTTGGTTCTATAAAATTAAACAACACCCAGTTCTTGGAAAAATTAAAGAAATTTCTGGAAAAGATGAAGTGGACAGAGGAGAAAAGGGTGACCTAGCTTGATGGCCTAGGAGAATGTGTCATTAATACCAATTTTTACTATGGGACAGGATGACTACACCTTGGATTCCATGCCTGGGAAGAATTTATTGCTAAAATTTGATTTTTGGAGGCCGACCTCCATTATTTTAATATAAATTTGAACTTAAAAATTTAGGAGGGAATTTTGGCTAACCTTCTTGGCTGACCTAACTTGTAAACCCTAATTTGGGCCACCTTAAGTGTATATTGCTATAGATAGGGTTTTTCCCCTCATTTTTTAAGGTTAGACAATTGGAAAGGAGTTAGAGTTTTAGCTAAGGCATTATAAGAAGCTCTGTAATACTTGAGATACTTGAAAAACTTGAATTTTTGCAAAGTTTAGGTGAATCAAATATAAAATAAGACATTGAAATTTGGTGGTCTTCATTGTGTTATTCATCTATGCATGGTTTCTTGTATTTCAGATTTTGAAAGTTTTCTTTAAGTTACTCTTTAGATAATCTTAGAGATATTTATGTTTCAGTTGTGTTTATGGTAGAATATTTGAAGTGTTTAAGCAACCCTTATTCTATACTTTTGGATACTTGTTGAATGTAAGTGGCTATGTAAATTTATTCTAGGCCTATATCTAATGTGCCTAGTTCAATTGTGGGTTTTTATTCATTTCAATGCTATATTTGGGTTGATGTGTGAATGCTTTGCAATATGAAAATATTTATACCTTAGGAGATATCACTATTTTTGTGATATTGCAGGTTAATCTAAGTTTAGCAAGAATTGGTTTGATGGGGCTGGTCCACTTTAAATGCTTAGTCATTTTCATAGTTGATTCTAGGATTTAGATTTATATTTATCTTAAACCCTTTATCTCTTTTGTCATTTCTTTAAAATCTGGGTTAGTTTAGGATTAACAAGCATCAATATATTTCCATATTTGATGAACTTAAGAACCTCTAGCCTTTTTTTGTAAGGCCCTTTGTGGAAAACCAATAATTTAACATTTATTTCTGAGTTGTTTTATTGCATTGTCAAGACTTGACATTAGAGACCTTGGGGTTATTTCTTAAGGCTTTCAGATAGAGATTTACCTTTCAAGAGAGATAGGATATTATATTCTATCTGAGTTGTTGTCATGGAAAAAAACATCAACACTTTGCAAAAGCATATAATGGTGTCATTGATGTCAAAGAGGTGGATAAGAAGGGTGTAATACTTGATCCTAGGAAAGCGTTGTTTGGAAGTGTTCAGTAATGTCAAGGTAGTATCAGATGTGATGTGAAGTGACCATGCAAGTGAGAAGGATGTGCAAAGGAAACATAAATGTCATGAAGGTACCAGAAATGTGTTGAATTAGGTCATGCAAAGGAGATAAGTTTAAATTGAACTAAAGTGCATGATGACAAAAAGTGCTTGTGAAATATTTATGGTTCAATTTATGGATACACTGGTACAGTGGCTGGTGAAGGTTGCATAATTCTATAAATATTAGAAAATTTCCTATATGTTGTATTATTATCATACAATATTTACACTATGTTGTAAAAAAAAATTCCAACGACTCAAAAGAAAAATCCAGTGGAAGATTCAATATGGGTTTTTTGAGAGAATTCCAATGATGTGCTTTGCAGGTTTAGGAAGTAAAGGATACACCTATAACTAAATTGTATTCACCTTTAGGTGTTTTATGGTTTATCAGTTAAACCCTATGTGTGTAGGAATTTACAATCACAATGTTCAAATAATTTCTATTTTGTCAGTGAATTTCTATTGTTGGTTGTAGGTCTCATAAGTTACAACTTATGTTGTTGAAGTTGTGAGGGTGACTGGACCCTCTTCCTAGTGATTTAAGGTTATACATCTTCTTCAGTTGGGTGGGACACTAGTGTATTGACAAGAGTTGAATAGGAGTTTCTTCGATGGCCCAATAGTCACTTTGTTGATGTGATAGTTTGTGGTCAACAAGAGAATGGGAGATGTCTCTTTGATGGGGTGATGTTCATCTTATCAATGAGACACGAGGGCATCAAATAGCATTGTATGAATGTCTCTTCCATGGAGTGATAAGGATTATGGAAGAGTTATCGATGGGACTGTATGGCATTGGTGAGACCTTTATCAATGTATTTCTGACATTGAAATGTGAAGGCAGTATTGCAAGTGGGACCTGGTCACAATGACTTGGGTGATAGTGGTGAAAATTCAAACACATGGCATGATGGGATCGAGTAAATGGTAATCCACATCCTTGTTGTGTATTACAGGGTAGTGACATTGTGATGAGGTGGACAGGTTGTTCAGAAGTTTTTGAGAAGATCTAGCATTGTTGTCATTGATGTCAAAACTTGGGATCCGAAAGGTTGTGCTCCAGATGAAATAAAAAAAAGATCTCTCTTGTCATGTGCTATGATGTTGTGTAGTATGGATGTTATCCTTGATATAGATATGGTAGTAATCCTTTTTTGGGACATTCGTGAAAGTCAATTAATGCAGAATAATGAAGACTAATCCTTTGATGTTGGTTGTTGTTCTCAAAGATTATTATGGGTATCCTTGATATCTAGACATTCATGTAGCATGTTCCAATTTTTGGTATGTCAAATTGTGTTTCTCCACTTCGTACTGAAATTGATGGAAATCAAGATTTGTTCTTGGTTGTGGCATTCCCATCAGCTCTAGAATATATTTCATGTAATTCAAAGTTTTCTATCCTTTGGTAATTATGATATCTTATGTATGGCCCATTTATGGGTCCCTTGGTAATGTGGTAAGGAGATATTTAAATGTGTTACCCATCCTTTGTGTTTGGTGCTAGCATGCCAAGCCTTATTGAATATTTCAAGGATGTTCTTCAAGGTTGACATGTTTTTCTAGGCTGACTTTTTTTTTCTATGGGTGCATATATATATTGAACATCTCTTTCCTTCCGAACAAGAAGTTTGGTGTGTGCGAACAAGGTTGCGAAGGATTATGTGATAAGAAACAAAGAAGGATGTGGAAGGAAAGTGTCAAGAAGAATTAATTAGTAGTGTAGAGGTTGTGCAAGGAAAGTGGGTAGAAGATTCTTGACCAGATTTTCTACAGACAGTTATTGTGCTCCAAACTAGAACTGACTTCAGGGTAAGTGCACCAAGATGGTTCCCAAAAAAGGGGCTTAAGTGGCCACTTTTTTTCTGAAATCAGGAAATACTGACCTTGGACGTGAAATTGAGGATAGCTACACTCAAATTTTTTTGATGGAACAAAACAAGGACCGCAGTGCTCGAGTCTACTTTCTAAACTACTAATTTATTTTGAAAATGGTTGAGATTAAGGGTTCAAAAGAGGGACACACACAAATTGCTGTTGTTTTGTCAGAAAAACATAACATAGCAACTCTTGTGTGACCCGAGCACGGTGGAATTTTTTTAGTATTTTTAAAATCGCTCCGGTCAGAAGTTAGATAACAGTATGTAGTAAGGACTGGATATTTTCTGATAATTTTTTAATGAATATTTGATTTTTATTAATTTTCTAAGTGGGCACTTCCTAAAAAGCAGAATTTTGGCCTACTCCCCCTCAAATTTTTTGAAACTAAAATATTTTTCTAAAATTTTATTTTTTTTAAATTGTAGAATGGAGTCTAGTTTCTAAAAATATAATTTATTTCAAATTTCCATGAACGGTTAATTTATAGCGAAAAAAATACCAAACACTGCTTTTTGAAGAAAAACGGACATACAATCAAAAAAAATTAT
>VDFB02120052.1:0-11907 GCA_007258455.2 Sequoia sempervirens | reverse complement strand
TGCCCTTTGAATTTTGCGGCTCAACATACCTGTGATGCCCAAGACTCTGCCCGATCCTGTTAAGTTCCTCCTTTTTAATTTGCCCCAGATCCTCATACCTGTTTATGTAACCTTGCATACCCATCAAATGATTTTTGTTTTGCAGAAAGGAATTATCTTAGTATTTGGAGAGAAGAAATGAACCAAAGACCAGTTTGCAAGGTCTAAAACAATACCCACAAACATAACTCCTTTTAATCACAATTTGAAATCCGCCATGCAAAGCCAACACTTGGCGAGAAAAAGCAGGGGACAATAAATAATACGTTCAGTCTGTCAGATTACGGTCTCAAACACTACCGCCGAAGCAAGTTTTATTTGATTCATATTAAACAACATTATGTTGTGCCATGTTTAATTTTCCTGCCTTTATTTGTTTACCGATTGCCATCATATATTTCACAATAAGTGCCATGTCAAAATGAAGACTTTTCTTGCCAATTGCCACGCATGCATATATTCCATTTTGCCAACTGAATAGTTTTTGATATGGTCAACAATCTCCCCCATTTTTGATGCAAAAATTTTCACCATCTCATATATACAAGATAATGAACAGAAATACAATGCTGATTTACCATGAAATGCTAAGTATTAGACCAACTAACCAAAATCAACCAAAAACTGATAAATCAATCTGAGAAATCAATTCTCCAATCGGTGAAATGCATGATTAACCTATGATTGAAACCTGTGATCCAAATCTATGAAATGCTATGATTAACCAGTGAACCAAATCTGTGGAATCCCTGTTACTGTTAAATATTGATTACTCCCCCAAAATTTGTGCATCAAAAATCTAACCATCTGCTGTGCATAAATGCTTTCTGTGAAAGGAGCAGAAACCTAACACATAATAGTAAAGAGTAAAAAATCTTATTCCAGCATGGATTGAGAGAAGACTCCCAATCGATTTCTTAACTGTTCAAACAATTCCCTAGGTAGAGCTTTGGTAAAAATATCAGCAACTTGTAGTTTAGAAGGCACATGAATGAGAGTGACCTCATTTGATGACACATGTTCGCGAATAAACTGCAATTTGATGGCAACATGCTTAGTTCTAGAATGCATAATAGGGTTTTTAGAAATCTGGATAGCACTAGTATTGTCACAAAGGATCTTCATAGGTTTTTGAACATGAATACCCAAATCTGAAAGCTGATAAGACATCCAAAGTAACTGAGTACAACATGTTGTTGCAGCAATAATTTCAGACTTAGCAGTAGAAATAGTGACACATTCTTGTTTTTTACTGTGCCAAGCAACTAACCGATCACCTAAGAAAAATGCAGCACCACTAGTACTTCGTTGATCATCTTTACATCCACCCCAATCAGCATCTGTATAACCAATTAGAGTAAAATCATCATTTTTGGGATACCACAAACCATAATCCAAAGTACCTTGTAAGTATTTAAAGATACGGTGAACAGCATTGAGATGAGATTGACGAGGAGCTGCTTGATATCTAGCAACTTGACATACAGAGTGCATTATATCTGGTCTAGAAGCAGTAAGATATAAAAGACTCCCTATCATAGACTGATACTCCCTTTGATCAACAAGAGGAGATTCATCAATTTTCATCAACTTACATCCAATTTCCATTGGTGTGCCAACTGGATTACAAGTATCCATTTGAAACCTTTTAAGCATTTCCTTAGCATATTTCAGCTGAGAGATAAACAAACCATGTTCAAGCTGAGAGACTTGAATTCCCAAGAAAAATGTCAAAGGTCCTAGCATAGACATCTCAAATTCAGATTCCATGATTCCTGAAAAAGTTTGTGCTAAATGATCATTAGTAGAACCAAAAATAATATCATCTACATATATTTCAACAGCCAATAAATTTTCATTGTCCATTTTTGTGTACAATGTGCTGTCCACATTTCCTTTAATGAATCCATTTGCAATTAGATGTTTATCCAATCTGGAATACCAAGCTCGAGGAGCTTGTTTTAAACCATACAAGGCTTTTTTGAGACGAAGAACATAATCAGGCTTGTCAGAAGATTTGAAACCTTCTGGCTGTTCCATATAAACTTCCTCCTCAAGGTACCCATTTAAGAAGGCAGTTTTGACATCCATTTGGTAAATAGGTGGGTTTGGGCCTTGAAGCCGGGGCATGGGAGGGTTGAGCCATGTTGTTCCATATAAACTTCCTCCTCAAAGGTACCCATTTAAGAGAAAGTAGTTTGTTGACATCCATTTAGTAAATAGGTGCAATTAGATGTTTATCCAATCTGGAATACCAAGCTCGAGGAGCTTGTTTTAAACCATACAAGGCCTTTTTGAGACGAAGAACATAATCAGGCTTGTCAGAAGATTCGAAACCTTCTGGCTGTTCCATATAAACTTCCTCCTCAAGATACCCATTTAAGAAGGCAGTTTTGACATCCATTTGGTAAATAGTGAAATTTTTATGAGTGGCATATGCAAGAAAGATTCTAATTGATTCCATCCTTGCAACTGGTGCAAAGGTTTCACCAAAATCAATTCCTTCTTGTTGTGCATATCCTTTGCAAACAAATCTGGCTTTATTCCTGATCACTTCCCCTTCCTCATTCAGTTTATTGCGGAATATCCATTTTCCACCAATAACATTTTTATCATTAGGTCTGGGAACAAGTTCCCAAGTCTTGTTTTTCTCTATCTGATTTATTTCATCCTGCATAGCATTTTGCCAACTGGGATTTGATAGGGCTTCAGTTACATTCTTTGGTTCAAAATCTGCTATCAAACAAAATTGTTCAGCAATATTTACTTGTTCTCCTATTTTGGCTTTCCTTCTAGTTAAAATTCCTTTATCAATATCTCCAATAACTTGAGACTCAGGATGTCTCTTAGCTATTATCCTAGAAGATGTTTTTAACTTTGATCCATCACTAGTTATTTTAGGATTGGAACAATTTCCTGCAAGTTCATCTTCATCATCAGTTTCAACTTTATCATTTTCACAATTCTCATTATGTAAACTTTCTGACTCTTGAAAGGATAAACCTTCATGTTCTTCTTTGTCATTACAGCATACAGATGTTTCATCAAACATGACATTTATAGCTTCTACAATTTTGTTCAGCCTTTTATTATAGCATTTATATGCTTTGCTATGTGTAGAGTACCCAAGAAAAATCCCTTCATCAGACCTTGAGTTAAAGTTTTCTAGAGAATCATCATTCTTTCTGATAAAACATTTGCAACCAAATATTTTAAAGTTCTTGACATTTGCTGTTTTCCCATACCATAATTCATATGGAGTATAAGCTGTTCTAATTATGATTTGTGCTCTATTTAAGATATAGACAGCTGTATGAACAGCTTCTTTCCAGAACTTGTCAGGCAACTTTGCTTCATTCAACATGGTCCTGGCCATTTCCTTGACAGTTCTATTTTTTCTCTCTACAACACCATTTTGCTGTGGTGTCCTAGCAGTAGAGTATTGTCTTTTTATACCTCGTTTTTCACAATACTCAATAAATTCTTGAGAAGTGAACTCTCCTCCCCTATCTGATCTTAAGCATTTCAGTTTTAAATCAGTTTCTCTTTCTACCATCTTTCTGAAAATTTTGAAACGTTCAAAGGCTTCTGATTTATGTTTCAGAAATGTTACCCAAACCATTCTTGAATAATCATCTATGAACAGCATGAAATATCTTTCATCATTTAATGAGGCTGTTTTGGTTGGACCACATAAATCAGTATGTACTAGTTCAAGTGGTCTATTTGACAAATATTCTTTTGTTTTAAAAGAAACTCTTGTTTGCTTGCCTTTAATACACTCTTCACAAATAGTTGCAGGTTTAGTTATTTGCGGTAGTCCCCTGACCTTTTTGTTCTTGCTGATTCTAGCAAGATTATCAAAGTTCAAATGTCCCAGTCTTTTGTGCCATAGCCAATTTTCTTCCACTTGACTCATAAAGCGGGTATTGACCAAAGAAGTTTCTTGAATAGTTGAATCTATCAGATTATACAGATTACCATTTGTTCTTAACCCACTGGCAATGACTCTATCTTTCCCATTTTTAATATAACATTCTTTTGCATTAAAAGAGATAGAATATCCATTATCACATATCTGACTGACACTTAAAAGGTTATGTTTCAACCCTTCAACAAAGTATACATCATGTATTGGTGTATCATTGTTTAAGATTATTGAGCCTTTTCCTGTTATATAAGCTCCTGAGTTATCACCAAAACGTACAAATCCTCCATCA
Source organism: Sequoia sempervirens (assembly GCA_007258455.2). Classification (NCBI taxonomy): domain Eukaryota; kingdom Viridiplantae; phylum Streptophyta; class Pinopsida; order Cupressales; family Cupressaceae; genus Sequoia; species Sequoia sempervirens. The sequence goes on along the minus strand of VDFB02120052.1, from coordinate 7,648 downwards.
AAGTTTTCTAAGGTTTTGAATTTGTTCTTGCATCCAGTCATATGGTGAGAGCAGCCACTATCCAATACCCATGTTGCAGATTTCTGAGCAAATAAGACTGTTTCAACGATTAAGGACTTTTCATTTGTCCTTACTTGTTTCCATATTTGTTTAGGTCTCAAATTTAATTTACACTGATTTGCATAATGACCATAGTAAAAACATTTGAAACATCTAATAACTTTTCTTTTGCCTTGACTAGTGTTGTTTTTACAAAAGATTGCTTTGTGCCCAAAAATATTACAGTTGAAACAATATCCATTGAAAAAAAACTTTGTTTTCTGACTAGTAGATTCTTCAAATGAACATTGCAAGATGTTCAGTTTTTTATCCTTTTCTTCAAGTAAGAGTTTTTGACTTTCTATAATTAAATTTGCTTTTATTAACTCATCTTGAAGTTTTTGATTTTCAGTCTCATGATTTGCAACTGACCTTTTTAACCTTTTAATTTCTTGCAGGGATTTTAGAAGTTCTTCTTCAAGATCTACTTCTATATCTAAATCAGATGAGGATTCAGGCTCATTTGATTCAGATTTAGGAGTATGTATTATTTCAGCCATGAACAACTTTTCCCCTTCTTCATCTGCATCACTGGATTCTTCATTTGAATCTTCTTTTGAAAGAAGACTTTTCTTTTTGAAATCCTTAAATCTTTTATTCTGATTCCAAGGCTTCTTTCTAGAAAACTTCTCAGATTTCTCATCACAATCGTCAAATTCAATATTTGGGCATCTAGCAGCAAAGTGTCCTAATTGACCGCAGCTGAAGCATTTAGGTTTGCCTTTATATTTCTTTCTCATTCTTTTAACCAGTAATGCTTCTAAAGCATCAGTTAGATCTGAATCACTCTCATCATTCTTTTCAGCCTTAAAGGCTGATTCTTTTGATGAAGAACTAGCTTGATTGCTAATTCTCATTTCATATGCAGTTAGAGTTCCTTGAAGTTGATGTAAAGTCATTTTTGAAAAACTTTTCTTTTCTTCTAATGTAGAAATTTTTGTTTCAAATTTAGGTAGTACTGACCTAATGACCTTTGAAACAACATCATGTTCTTCTATGTCTTCACCTAGACCCTTCCTGGCATTCACAACTTCCTCAACTCTTAAAAAATATGCAGCAATGGTTTCATCCTCACTCATTTTCAGATTGTCAAACTGAGTTTTAAGAGTAATCAATTTAGACTCTTTTACTTTGTCATCTCCTTGATAGATAGTTTCAAGTTTTACCCATATATCATTTGCAGATTTGCAATAAATGACTTTGGCAAAGACATCTCTAGTAAGACCACAGAGAAGAGCATATCTAGCCTTCTTATCCAACTCAAATTTTAGTTTCTCATTAGCATCAGTAGGGACTGATGCTGGAACAGTGTATTTTGTTGTTACTACATCCCACATCCTTACATCTAGGGAATGTATAAATGCTTCCATTTTAACTTTCCAGAAAACATAATCATTTCCATCAAATAAAGGTGCCCTATTAAGAAAAGCTCCTTCAGACTGTGCCATAACTTCCAATATCCCGGAATCAATTCCTAAAGGGAATCCTATGCTCTGATACCACTTGTTGGAAGTATTCAAGTTCTGAGAGGGGGGGTGAATTAGAACTAATCACAAGATTTACAAATTGAATTTATATACTGAAATTATGAAACCAGAACAGAGTATTTTGATCAACTGAACATAATAGTTTGAACAACTGAACTAAAATTACATACATTCATCATGAACAAAAATATACTAGCAACTCACAGAAGATTGAGACACCAATTTGTGCCGAGTGGGAAACCCTCCAAAACCTCACGGTTTCGTCATAGGGAGAAAAACCACTCCATAAACCTGTATCCTTTATTGATTTCCAATCCTTTACAATCAGCAGCAACTACTGCTCAGAGAGTTTAATCCTTTTCAATTATGTAAATACATCTCATATACATATACAAATGTGTATATGTCACTTATATATGTACACAAGTTTATGATAAAACTTTCAAGCCTCTTATCCTCAAATACATATAAATATGTTTTCACACACACTCACATGTATCTAATGATTACAAATGCTATATTTATAGAAATGAAATTCGAATCTGATCAGTTACATGTATCTAACTGAACTAGTTAGAGTTTGTTACACAAACTTCCTTTTAAAAATGCTTTTTGAGAAACTAACAAAACAGTTTTAGTTTTCGGATTTGTTCCTGTCTCAAATCTGGTAATCATTATAAGCTTCCAAAGTGTTTCATTTTTGAGATACTCAAAAATAGTTTCCACAACGTCATTTTTGCAACTGACTGGAAATGCTTGTACATTTCCTTTTGTTTTGAACAAAAAAAACTGCATATAATATCCTGGGTTTAACACCCAAAATTATTCAATCTTCTAAAACTGTGTAGAAATATTTCGGGTTTGAAACCCTCTTTAGAAGATATCAAAGATGCAAAACCTGAAAATGTCGAATCAACAGTGTTTTTATCTCAGACCAAATTCCTTTGTCGCTGTTACAAACTTTGGTGAAACTTCATTCAATATTTCATTTATTTTATGAATACTGTTCCATAAAAATTGCCATTTTCATTAGACCCAAAACAGTTTAATTCTAACTGTGTATTTGATTTGAACAAGCATTTAAAAACTTTCATACTTGTGCAACAAACTGAGAAACTTTTTCAAGAAAAAAAAACCTTTACTGTAACTGTGCGAGTATTCTTTTCAGTTTTCAACAAACTTCAACTTTGCTCAAAGAATTCACTGTCTTGAAAATTCTTACCTGTGGTGCCCTTTGAATTTTGCGGCTCAACATACCTGTGATGCCCAAGACTCTGCCCGATCCTGTTAAGTTCCTCCTTTTTAATTTGCCCCAGATCCTCATACCTGTTTATGTAACCTTGCATACCCATCAAATGATTTTTGTTTTGCAGAAAGGAATTATCTTAGTATTCGCAGAGAAGAAATGAACCAAAGACCAGTTTGCAAGGTCTAAAACAATACCCACAAACATAACTCCTTTTAATCACAATTTGAAATCCGCCATGCAAAGCCAACACTTGGCGAGAAAAAGCAGGGGACAATAAATAATACGTTCAGTCTGTCAGATTACGGTCTCAAACACTGCCGCCGAAGCAAGTTTTATTTGATTCATATTAAACAACATTATGTTGTGCCATGTTTAATTTTCCTGCCTTTATTTGTTTACCGATTGCCATCATATATTTCACAATAAGTGCCACGTCAAAATGAAGACTTTTCTTGCCAATTGCCACGCGTGCATATATTCCATTTTGCCAACTGAATAGTTTTCGATATGGTCAACAATCTTAGAGTAGTGAGCTTTATTATTCCACTAAATTTCCAAGGACCATCAACTCATTGGAGATCATATGACAATGCAAGATTGTATTGGTTTTCAAAAGACTTTTAGTCATTTTGGGTTTGATTTCTAGGTCCTCAGAAGTAAAAATGATGAATTGTGCTTTGAACTCGATGTAAGATAAAATATTACTACAAGGATGGACCTTGATTGTTTTATTCAACAATTTGTAAATGAAAAATCTACATATGATTGAAAAATAAAAGGATGGAATGAAGAATGTTATGTACAAAGATTTATTCAAGTAAATTTGGACTTCTCATGTGTGCACCTAAACCTTTATTCATTATAGTATGCTTTATACACATGGAAGAAATTAATGTGCAAATCTATTGATCAAAATAGTGTATATTTATATTACAACATATTTTATACATCTATCTTAAATCTCTCTATCTTTGTATCTTTGTTATGACAAATATTCTTCTATCTTTCCCTAATATATTTTTGTTGTTATGTCAATTATTTCATGCAAATGTATTATATGAAGTGAGCTATCCTTGTTAATTATCCTCTGAAGAAAACATTGACTAATATTTTGTGTCATATTATTTTCATATTGAATTTTTTGAAAAAAATTTATTACAATATATATCTTTGTTAAAATATGTATTAGAATAGTTAAATGACCAAACCATCTTTAAAAAATTATGACAGGTAAGGATGACAGTCAAACTCAGATGATCCTTCAAATATGCGTTAACATTTGCTATCCTTGCTTGAAAAGAAAAGGAATGTCGGAAAATTTGGTCAAAATGTGAGAAAAGGCTAAAAAGGAAAGAAGAATAAAGAGGTACTCAAGTCAGGTTGATCCAGCATATTTTTAGTGGGAAGGAGAAAACAAAGAATTGATCCAGTCATGTAGAAATTTTTATGGTATAAGGAGGTTAAAAGAAGTATTTTCCTTTGCAGCAGGAGAAGCTAAAGAATAAATTTAAAGAAGAGGAAAGTGGAATTAGATAGAAGAGGAGAGGCTTATTGTTGTGATTCATTCGTGTAGAAACTATGACAGAATTAAAAGAAGTTGTAACCAGTGTGTTGCTGCCATTGCAACTTAGTCTCGGAATATGGCAGATAATGAAGGTGACGCCTCTCTGGGCGGTCATGAATTGTACCATAGTGTCTTTGCTCAGCAGCCTCTACTGGCACGCGCGCTCCTACGTCACCTGCTTGTCTTTCAGAGACAGATTACAATAAGCTTCGTAATTTTGAAGGTAGAATTTTCAAAAGAGTGATCTCTCATGCCACTACAGCAGGAGATGTGTCGAAAGGGAAAAAGCAGAAGGATCCTAAAAAGTCTAAGAAAGAAGGGAAATATGAGAATGGTGAGCGAGTGTCTGTAGACTACCTGGGCAAAACGTTTGAATTGCAGCGACAGGAAGGAAACAAGATGTCAATAAAGGATGGGCCTGCATATTACATCACAGATAAAATGTGGCAAACTGTACTGCACATTAAAGAACTGGCTCCAAAGACAGTGTTCGTGAAAAACCATAAAGAAATATGGGAAGAAGTGATCACGGGCGATATTATGGAGTTCGAAGAATTGCTGGACTCAGTGATATTAGACAACCGCGTGGTTATTCGTCTTGACCACGATTACTTTCTTCCTGTCAACTTAGTAAAGTCGGAGGATAAATTGCTAAAGATTTTAAACTTGGTGGCTTTGTTCCTACATGCTAACAAGCACACTCATTGGCTTATTCCTGCATTACTAAGCTTGACATCGGCAGTTATGGGGTTCAGCACAACAGTCAGGCTGTCTGTTGCTCGCGTTATCAATAAACCCCTCTGCAGAGCAATGCAGACGCTGTGTGACCGACTGCCTTTGCGAGGGAGGAAGTGGGTATATTTTCTATGTAACTGGGTGGATAATTTGAAGCCCAGTAACGACTTGCAATTAAAGACTGAGAAGCGCGATTTATGTCCGCTCGTTGCTGGAGGCGCAAATGTTGAAGAGTATTAATTTCGCCGAACTAAGTCCACTGACCATCTAGATGTTTCTCCATTGACTCGAAGGATTTTCCACATGGTTTGAATACGTGCTAGACAGTTCTAGATAGTTCTAAACTCCTCTTTAAAAGAGGCATTATGCAGCGGGTCTGAGCATCGGTGGCAAGATGGATGTATGAAGGAGGAATGAGCATTGGTAGCTCTGTATTATTCAAGATATTAATCAAGCTTGGTTCTATTTTAATGTTTTCTTGTTATTTAATTTTATGTGTTCAATTCATGTCCATCCACCCTACAAGTGGTATCAGAGCTGATGGCATTGATATTGAGGAACCTGAAAGGCAGAGGAATCTGAAGGTATGTTTTGGGTACCTGCCAGGAGGTTGGATCTTGCTATTCAAGGAAGGATCGTGTTTGTTGGGGCTATGGATCGCGAAAGAGTCATCGAAGTATATGCTGCCAGTCAAGGGAGATCACGGTTTTTTGTTTGGTTTGCAGATCGCAGACGAAGAAGAGCTGATTACAGCATTCAAGGAGATCGTTGTTGATAGGATTGCAGATTAATTAAGTATTGCGGAAGAAGTTTCAAAGGAGCTCCCAGCACAGTCAATGTTGATTGCGAATTTGTGAAATTGTCAGAGAAGAGCACAAGTTATTTGAAGCTATCTTTTGGTAAGCGGATCACAGACAAAAAGCAATAGAAACAAAGATTGAACTTGATTGTTTGTGTTGAAGTTAGAGGCTCGATCAACCAAGACAAGGGAAAGAACAAAAGTTGCTTGGAGAATAAATAGCCAACCAAAGCTATGGCCAAAGAAAGATCACAGATTTGAAATACCATTTGATCGCTACAACCAATAAATTGTTGATCTAATTATAATTGCAGATTGTGGTAAGCAAGCAGCCGAGGAGAACCATCAAGGTGATTGTATTAAGTTTCTTTGTTTTTTTTCTGAGCTACCAATGTAATAAAGAATATAGTGTACCATATTTGAATTGGTGAAGAATGTAGATCTGAGTTAGAAACCATAATTTTGGAGATCGGTGTTTAAAGTTGCAAATCTGAAGCTAATAGACAAGGATTTCAAGCTATGGATATGTTGTAAAGGATATGGTAGTTGAATAAATCAGGTCATGACCATTAAGAGGAAGTTGTTATTGATTCTGTTGCAGATTATTTTTGTCTGAGATTTCAAAGAGAAGGGTATCCGATGAAATCTAGAGTTATTAGAGATTGACATGAGGCTACAGCCCTTAGAAGTTGGTAGGAAAGAAGCTATCCAAAATTTGTAGAAATTACAGTGACAAAATTAGTTGACAAAGAAATCAAAGAAGATATTGGAAGGCAGAGGAAGTTTCTAGAAGAAGAATAAGGTGAGTTTAATTATTTGTTTCAATGGGAAAAATTGGAAAAAGAGATAAAAAAGAGAATGAAAATTTAGTGGTTGAAAACAATTTCTTGGAAGAAGAATTAACGAGGTTTAAAGAACAATTGGATATTGTAAAGAAAAATAATAGATTCTATTTTGAAATTAATAAAGAGATGCAGAGAGAAAAGTGTAAACTTTTAGATGAAAATTATAATCTTGAAAAGGAATTGGAAGAAGTTAAAGATAAAAGTGAAAAGTTAGAAGAAAAGTTAAAATTATTTGATGAGGTTAAAAAAAGGAGTGAAGAGTTAGAGGAAAAGCTAAGATTGTTTGAGGAGATCAAGAAAAAGAATGAAGAACTAGAACAAAGAGTGAAATTGGTTGATGACTTAGAAGAGAAATTAAAGAAATTAGAAGAAGCAAATAGTTTGCAGATGAAGGAAATTACAAAATTGAATGAATGTTTGAAGTCAAAACTTGTATGTGATGTTTCATGTAGTACAGAGGATTTGAATTTGTCAATTGAGAAATGTGTTTTTGCTGAAGAAATTTGTGATAAAAATTGTCAAAATGATAATGTTGTTAGATGTAATGGCAATGAAATGAATGTTGGTTTAAAGATCATGGAAAGAATGGGATACAAAGGTAAAGGTTAGGAAGGCATGATCAAGGAATGAGAGAGCCAATTAAGCCAATAATGAGGCCAAAGCATGAAGGTATTGGAAATGTGACAGGTAAAGGAAATAACACAGGTTTAACGAAATTTGTTCGAGAAGTGCATTGCATGCAGTGTTCACATTGTAACAGGAAAGGACATACAAATGATACATGTTGGGATCTACATCCATGCAGAATATGTGGTTTGAGAAATCATTCAGAGAAGATGTGTTGGCAAAGAGAGAAGACAAATACAAGAA
>VDFB02120051.1:0-15088 GCA_007258455.2 Sequoia sempervirens | reverse complement strand
TGATTCAAAAGGAACATCATCCATTTGAAGTGTGCTTTTGGTTTGATTGATTTGGTTGTTTGATTTGGATGGTTGATGTGTTCATGTTTGTGTGATTGATGTTCAATGTTGAGTTGCACTATTATCATTGTTTTGGGTTGTGTTGTACTACTGCTATTTGTCTATTGGTTCAAACTCAAAGTTTATTGCCCCCAATGAGTTCAGGATTTTGCCCCCAATCTAGGGTGAGACTTGATCGCGATGCCAGGATATGTACATGAAGCTTTCCAATGATAGGCAGATAGATGGTGATAGTGAATGGAAAAAGCGAATGGTCAGCATGCTTAAATAGATGGAAAAGCTAACCTATCACAAATAGCGCCTATTGCCAGGTTTTCACTACTTGTTTTTATAACACTTTTTCAAGTTTTATGTTTTTTTTAATTTTTCACTTCTTTTGTATTTTTCTCTTTTTTTAATGGATTTTTTGGATTTTTGAAGGACATTTAAGATGGAATGAGATGACCAATTTTTTCCCTAATCTCATCAAGAACAAAGGAAGAAAATGTGACATGGATTTTGATAAGCTAGGAGATATGGAATGGAAGAAGGCTAGGATAATGATAATGAGTGAGATGATCAAGATCAACTAGATGAGATACTAACACAAGGACCAAGTACTTTGCCCCTATTCCTCATCAAGACCAAGGAAGGGAAGAAAGGATGTATTTAGAAAGAAGGATGGAATATGGATAAGGTGAAGTATATGGTACAAAAGATATGGATAGAGCGTATAGGATAAGATATATGATGTTCAAGAAGATCCTTAACCTTGTCGAGATCAAAGGTGGGAAATGTGAAGGATAATATATGCATGATAGAAAGATGGAAGAAGGACTTAAGCATCAAGTTTCACAACCAAATATCCCTTTAATAAACCATGGCAATGGGGATTAGACTCATAAATGTTGGCCTATTAAAGGTATGATGGAAGAACTAAGGACTTATCCAAAGGTTTGGATTAAAGGAGAAAAATGGGGGATGAATGTTGGGTAATGTATAGGAGGTGGGAAGGCTTGCTGATGGATAGATGGAAAAGATTGCAAGGTCAACATTGGCACACACCTTGAAGGGGGATGGAGTGATGGAGGAAAGATGGATTTGGAAGATGATAGGTTTTTAGATGGTAGATTGGAGGAAGCTTTTGGATTAGGAAATTTGGATGCCAATTTAGATTTTATTACATCTATCTAAATTGAGGGAGTCTATGATAGCATGGTTTGGGCTAAAGATTGACATGAATCATTGGATGTAGAAGATATGATAGAAGAATGTGGTTGGATGGAATCGTTAACTTGGGTGAAAGAATCCTGAGGTATATTTTGGCTTATGGGAGATGAAGATAGATGCATGACATGGTAATATTATTCAATATCATTTGTGTTTGAAGACTTTGATTTGGGATTCTCATTTAACTTTTTCAATAATTTGAAGATATTGAACTTGGATGATGTATTTATTGGTGGAGAAGGTATCATGTCTAGATTTTGTTTGAGGAATAAGAACAAATGTTTAGAAACACATATCCTCGATGGTTTCTCTTTGTATGTCTTGGAGTTGTTGTTGAAGGTTTTATGCCTCACGTGAGTTAAAGCATTCAATTGATTGTCATCTATTTCAACCATGGTGGTTTGAGTTTCAATTTCTTGTTATTTGAGTTTATGATTTTGGGATCTTGTTAAAATGGGCATACAAGTGTTATAGTTGGACTAAACTTCGATCTTTGTTTGGAGGAGTTCCAAGGATAAAAGCTAAGTCAAATAAAATGACAAATCCTATTGATGAGACTAAGTTTAACCTGGATATACAACTTTGTTTTGTGATGAAAGGATGACAAATCTTGATGATGAAACTTGGCTGAACAATCAGAGATGTGATAAGTTTGATGATTTAGGCACTTTGGGATGTTAGATCTTGATTTATTTTGGTGAATTCCACTTGTAGAGGTTAGTTTTAACAAGTTTATACTTTGTGGTATCTGAGGAATGATTCTGGGCTGAAAAAAGATTCTAAATTCTGGTTCAAACTATGAAACAGGGGATGAATTTAACTCTCAGGTTTTACATTGAATGGATGCACTAAAATAGAGCCCGGATGTGTTAAAAGATTGCATAGACGCTCTATAACAGAGAAGCAATGCACTATAAGATTGCAAAGACACACTGTAAGTCTACGTGGATGGGCTAAAACAGAGAATGAATGTGCTGGAAGATTGCACATATGCGCTATAAAACTGCCTGGATGCACTAAAACAGAGAATGAATGCATTGGAAGATTGCACAGATGTGTTATAATAGTAGATGAATGTGCTGCAAGATTGCATAGATGTGTTATAACAACAGGAAGATGCACTACAAAATTGCATAGATGAGTTATAAGACATGCAGTAGATGCGCTGAATTGGAAATTTTGAAAGTTTTTGACAGTGTCTGGTTTTAATCCAAAAATTTGAATGTTTTTCAAGGTCTGATTTGATGAATAGTGTGCTTTGCTTGGTTTCCAGTTTGCAAGAATCTAGTGTTCAAATGGATGATTTTTTGAATCAAGATTTTCACTTCCAGCGTGTGATGTTTTGTTTGAAATTTGTTTAAAAACACATTGGTAAAACACATCAAACATGTACAATCTTAAGGTTGTGTAGGAAAATATTTACCAGATTCCCACTAGAGGATTTTACTCCAGCTACACCTACTTTTAGTGGACAATTAGATGCTTTACCCTGCTGGCTCCTGTCCATGACACTCACTTCTACAGGGTAGCTAAGCATCAATACCCATGAATCTCCCATGGCATATTTCTCATCTCTTCTAGAAGCCGCAAAAATGTGGGACAACTTCAAAGGTTAGACCTTCTATGCTGGTAAATAGAATAAAGATTTTGGCCTTGCTACAACAAATGGTTCTAGTATAGGCATTCTGTTCGTGGGGGATCATCCATACGGCAAGAGACCATTGTTGCCCTTCTTGTTGGAACAATCCTCGTGATACTTGAACTTTCCTCAGGTACCCATATTTATATCTCATTTGGAAGTCGCTTGGCTTTAGCATGTTATTGGTTGGGTCATTCCCTTAGGTGATTAATTTTTCCCACAAGGTAGGCCCTCTAAGGATAAAACAATAAAAACGAATAGGTCTAACTTTTTGGTAGGGGAGAGCATATTCCTACCATTCATCAAGCACGAAAGACATGGTGTTATTTATCCTTCTAATTAAGCTAGATGCCTATCTTAACCAAAAGAAAGCATTAAATAACTCCAGCCCCTACATAAATCATTAGTAGTTTGATAAGATTGTCTTTGACCAGCATATAAAAGTACCTGCAAGCAAAAAACACCAATTAGTTCTCAGATTTTTAAAATTTTGTAAATTTAACCAGATGCACTAAAACAATCATCCAATGCACTAAAATATCATCCCAATGCGCTAAAACAAACACTCTATGTGCTAAAATAACTCATTTATGTGCTAAAAGAAAGACCGAATGCACTAAAAGAAAGACTGAATGCGCTAAAATACTCCCTATATGCGCTAGAATATTTGTTGGATGCACTGAAAGAACTGTCGTATGTGTTGTAATAGAGCCCAAATGTGCTAAAAGATTGGTCTGATGCATCAAAATAGAAGTCATATGCGCCGAAATATTTTTCGTATACGCCGCAAGAACTCACGATTGCACTAAAACGTCATGTCCAACCTGTTTACAAGAAATTTTCTAGAAAATTGTTAAAAATGGGGCATTTCCCCATGGTGGGCATCATTTTATGTGTGTGTGAAATGTGGGAGAGTTAGTGAATCAATTCTAAAGCACACAAACATTAATGAAACGTATTATATCAAAGATTTGAATAAAAGAAACTACTCTATTTTGCAATTAAAACAAATCTTTAAGAACGTCTCATTTTCCTCTATTTCCAAGGATTCATTAAACCATTTGGCTTTCATATTTTTATAGGAGCACTATGATTGTTAGAATGACAACTTGAAAAATGAGATTGCTATTCTAAATGCAAGAAATCTAAGTTCCTACATGATATTGCATGATGAAAATGATAATGGAGATATTTGACAAATGGATAAAAGATGTTAGATTATACAATGTAAATGCTATGATATGAAGCTAAGATGATTTTGCATATGCTCAAATATTAACTATGAATATGCTAATATAAAATGCAACTATAAAGCAATGAATAGTATAAAATGCAACTATAAAGCAAAGTGTGTTTCTAAAATGTAACTATGAAACACAGCATGATATAAAATGTAACTAAAAGACTCCAAATGCTCCAATGCTCCAAAGCTATTCTTGCATGATAACTCTACTCAAATGTGGGACACAAAATACAATGGCAAAGGGTTGTATTTATAGGCTTTTCTAAGCATCTTGTGATGTGGCAACGATCGATGGTCCAGATTCAAACAAGAGGGATGAACGGTGGAGATGGAGAGAATCAAGAAGGTGTTCCCTTGACCAAAGAGAACATGCCAAATGGATGGAGGAATCTCTTGATCAAAGACAACATGCCAAATGGATGGAGGAATCTCTTGACCAAAGACAACATGCCAAATGGATGGAAGAATCAAGTGTGTGAGAAAAAGTCCATGTGTTTGAAAGTTGGTTGAAGAAGTGTGTGAGAAATAAGCCATGTGTTTGAAAATTTGTTGAAGATAATTCTAATTTAAAAATTAGAATTATTTAATTTCATGTGTCCTTGGTGAGGTGGCATAAAAAAGGTGTAGACATGTGCTTGAATTCCTAACTGGGATTAGTGAAACTTAATTAAATAAAACAAGCTTATGAAATTTGTTTATTTAATTAAATTAGAGGAATATGATTTTAGATTTGAAGAATTAAAGAATATGAACTATATAAATAAATTGAGAATTTATTTATACGTAGATGGAATATTAATTAAATAACTAGTATTTAATTAGTTAAATGTCTTGACTAATTTTAAAGGTGTAGACAATAAGAATGAAGAATAATGAGAAATCATAAAATATTTAAAAAATTAACAGTAAGAAAAAAAAATTGAATAAAGGAAAATGAATATTTTTAAATCTATTTTATATTTATTTTCTTCATAGGTTAGTCAAGAAATTTTATTTTTATGAAATTTCTATTATCTTTCATCAATTTAACATTCAATTCATTTATGTTCAAATGTAATAATTGAATTACATCATATTTAGATCTTTAATTCTTATTTGACATTGTTTCTCTTTGATTAACATTTGCAACAAAGTTTTATTTTTTTGTTGAATTAGGCTATTTTCATTTTAAATTTCAAACATCATTTTGAATAAAAAAATTGAAAGTAGTTCAACAATTTCATTTCTAATATGTCAAGTAATTTAAAAAAATCATTATATTATTACTATTGATAAATTAATTATTCTAATACTATTACTTCAAACCAACCAACATATTGCATGTCTCATTGGCAAGAGTTTGATGTAATGTGTCACTTGACAATGAATGATTGTTTTAGGTTGGTATAGATTTCCTAAATTTTTTATTTTATTTTTCTTCATCACTGTGATAAGGATTGAAAGAAGGTTCCATTACCAATATTCTAGTTAGGGGATTGATAATGGAAAATGTGTTGGTTAGGTTATTTAATTAAAATAAATATTAGAATATTAGTAAATGTTATTTTGGAAAATTATATGTACAAATAAATATAGTATGTTTTTAAAATTATAATGAAGAATAAATTTAATGATGTATAGAATTTGGTTAGTTATGTATAAAATAAATGTTTTTGGTGTGTAAATTGTTTAGAGCTCTATGTAGAATTGGGATTTTTCGTGGGTTTTTTTGTGGTTCTAAGTTGATTTCACATGTTGTGGATTTGATCTCTTAGGAAAATTCTTTATTTAGTATAGTATAAAATTTTATGATTCAATTTGTTATGACTCTTATTCTTTATTGATATGAAAGGGCTAGTGATGTGTAGGAATACCTTAGAAAGATTGTTGAATTGTCAAGGTTCATGTTCTCCTTAGTCATCCCTTGGAATGATGAACTTTATGGTTTTGGAGAGAATTAGTAGAAAATAAAAATGCATGTAATAAATTCTATTGCAAGTAATGTTCTTTCTAGTGCTTCAAAACTATATGTTCCTATTGAATGCTCCTTGATGTTATGAGATATTGAATGTTCAATACATCTTTAATTTATGTGTAAATGAATGCCTTTAATTACCAAGAAATAAAAATGTATCACACAAACATGCACTAATGTAAACTCCTAATGGCTATGAGGAAAGGATATGAGTCATTAAGTTGATTTATAAATTTTTTATGGAAGGAGCAAAAATTAGTACATTTTTTTTCCATAAATTGCTATACAATCAAATTAAGACACCCTCTCAAATTAAGCTTAAAACTATATAGGAAATGACATGAGTACATTGCATTTCAACATTAATTTTTTCTCTCACTTTTAAGGTGCATGTGAATCATAAATGACTATGTATCTCAAAGTATATGGTCCCTCATGTATGCATCTAAAGTAAATATTCAAACAAAAAAAGTTATTTGGGGTCCATACAAAGTAATGGACCCAACTTGATATCTTCATTTATTCCTCCTCCTTAGCATACATACTCTATAATAATCTTTAAAACAAATCAAAGATATGAAACATGTTTCAAGTTTCTATCACACAAGTGAAATGAACACAAATTGTACAGACTTCCTTTAACTATATAAGAAATGAAAAAGTAGGATTAAGGTTAGATTTTTTTGCAGCATGTATGGAGAATGTTGCTGAAATACGAGCTACTTCACATGACAACAATAGTTTGGTATGCCATTTTTGACATTCTCATGTCATACAAATGTAATGTTGAAAATTTCATACACAATCTCCACATTACAATTCTACACTTATTTTAAAGTGTCCACACTACTACATACAAAGGGGTTTTAAGACATTTATTTAAGACAAAATATTACTTTTGTCTTTAATTTTTTAATTGTCTTAAATTAAGACAATAAAAAAAAAAAATTCCTAAAATACATTTTTTACTTCCCTCCACATTTTCCCTATGAATTCTTTTTTTTTTTAAGGTTTTCCCTCATATCTAAATTATCCCGCTTCCTGGACGAGAACAGAACAAACAAAAAGAACAGAACAAACAGAAGAATCAAAGAACAGGAACAGAGGCACGACAGTCAGCACGGAAAAAAGTGTACACAGACGGCGGTCACGAAGCACAACAAACGGGGATTTTTCAATAACGACAAGGGCTTTTTCAGGCAAGGGGATTTTCAGACGTGGGTCCAGGATCTAGGCCAAGCTACACAATAAAGCTTCTATGAAAAGAAGGGCCTTTCAGCGACAGGTGTGCCCCACGTTTTTGTCCTCTTTGTTCTATTTTGTCTTTTTTTTTGGTAAAGGCTATAGAATTTGGCTTTACACTTGCATATTGCATTTTCTTGATAGTTTTTGATGTATTTTCAGCAAATCCATCTTATGTATACCTTGTAGCCATTCGAGCCCTAAGATCACATTCATTCAAGGCATTTTGTCAAGATTAAGTCACACGCCTTGTCCATGCTTCCACTTTTTGCTGTCAAACAGCTCACGTGCCATGCCAATGCTTCTTCAATTTTGCATACATGTCTACCAATGCAATTGCAACTACAACACCTGAAAACTATAACTCCATCTGTTTTATTTCTTGATAGACGCCCTTACCCTGTCCAGAATCTCCCATTTTGGCATAGGCAGAATGGAAGCTGGAAAAGGTCGAGGAATCTGGCTTTACTTGAGAGTTTCAAAAGCCTGTTCAAAATCTTCCCTTCTGTATCTATCTTTGGTTGTGTATAAATCTTCCCTTCTGTGCCTATCTTTCCCTCCTTTTTGTATGCCACAACCTCCTTTCTCTGTTGCACGCCCCCCCTACCATACCATCTCCCTTTGCATATATATTTTAAAAAATTTAAAACTCCTTCCTCATAATGCCTCCTCTTCTCATTGTCTTTGCATTTTATTCTTCCCTTTATATTATTCAAAATATTAGGTATCATTAAATGGTCTTGCTTATAATGTATTGAAAATGCCCACTTAGTTTTGTTATGTGGTCTCCTTAATATGATGTTGTGTAAAATGTAACAACAAATAAATAATCACTCTTCTCAAATGAGTCGAAACCCCTGCAATAATATTCAGCACTAGAAGAAATTGTCATTGATTTTGGAATTAAAGATGAAAATAGCAACCCAACGATTGATTTTCCACTAGAAGAAATTGTCATTGATTTTCCTCTGTTGTGTTTCCATATATATGAAATAGGAAACTAATAAAGCAGGTACTGCTTTTGGAGCAGGCCAAAAAGTTCTTGCAGAAGCATTTAAAGTCCAAGGTAAACTGGACGTGCTAATGTTAGCTTTGAAATTTGCAAATTTATATACTATTAGATTATTCTTATTCACTTTTAATGAAGAAAGTCAATTTGATCATATTATATGATATCATGCCTAACATTATCCTTTTTTCACTGCAACTCTTGGCTATTGTGCAGGCAATTTAGCTATGTCTTCAAAAAGATATTATGAGGCAATTGATCTGTATACGTTGGCCATATCATTGTTTGGAGATAATGTTGTATATTATTGTAACAGGTATGCATATTCATCTGAAACGGTCTTTTTAATTCTTTTTTTTTTGATCTGGCATCATGATGTTTTCTGGTATTTGCATTTTATAGGTAGAGTTATATTATATTACTTTTTTTAAGAGGTTGAAATTTCTTTGTATATGATGGTATTCTTTGATTGAAATGATTTCATGGGAATTTAATTTGTTATGTGTCAGTAGCCCAGATGATACTACACTGCCATCTTTCTCTGAGTGTGGATTTGTATATAAAATAGTTTGTTCATTGTGTTTGACCTTTGGTGATTGATTTTAAGAGAAAGCAATATAACTCTTCAGCTTCTCTTATTAAATTTGATTAACATCAATGAATCCTGGAATTATTTCTTATCTATGCAAAATATCTCTGCTTATATGTTGTACTTGAAATGCCTTTTTCATACAACTCTGTGTATGCTGTGTAACTATAAACATAAATGTAATAATAAAAAATAGAATTTTAATATGCAGTACATGTTCAAAAGTGGCATATTGCAAACTTACATACACCGAGGCTATGTTTAGGTTGTGTCCTGATGTGCAAGGAGCAGTAGTGTCAGCCTGTTTCCTTAGCTTATGCTTGAATGCTTGGATTGACTGTATTATTGTCTATATTTTGGTAATAATATTGATTACGATGAGCACAAAATCTTTGAAATTTCTCTGCAGGTAATATGTTTCAGAACTTGGTATACTTTGTTATGTTTTCAATCATGAGGGTGGACTCATGGATCCTTGTGGGAATACTTCTCTGACTACCTCAACTTCATGATGGGTCTCTTTGGCACTAAAGGTAGTAGGTTTTATTAATTGTATGCATCTCTAGGTTGGGTATTTTATTTATTTATCATTTTCTAATCTCATAGCTTCTGATGGGAGGGAGGATTCAAATTCCCTAAAGGAGCCTTCTTTGATGACCTTGAATGGCCCACTTGAAAAGATGGAGTTGGCGTAGAAGAAAAAAAGTCAAGCATAAATAATAAAATGCATAGAGCTTGAGAGGACGCACAGAGTTTTGAGTAGCAAGGTAAGCACAACATAGTAAGAAGGTGGGGCTGCATATTAATCAAGATTTCAGTTTGAAATAAATAAAAAAATCCATTGAGACCAATAAAATCTGTGCATAGCATGAGGGAGTAATAGAATTTTGAATTGCATTTCAAATATTTCTTAAAAGTTATGCAGGCTAAACAATTGAGGAGGAAAGAGGAGTCTACGCAAGAATAAAATAGAGGGGTTGTGCCCATGATGATGGACTTTTAGAATTGCAAACAACAAATAAATGAATGATGAAGGGGCAGCATTAGAAGAGTGGGATGAACAGAATAAATGTTGAATGTACACAAAGCAAATTAAAGTTAAAAGGCTTATTAGAATATCCAGAGGGCATGCAGAGTAATGAACAAGGTTGCAAGAAGGAAATGAGAATGTGCAGATTTAATTATGAAAGAAGGCTGCACTAGTTATGTTGGAAAATACATAGGAGATGACAGAGGTTGGGTGTTAGCATAGATAGGAGTCCATTAAATCTGATTTTAAAAAATACAGTTGCATTTTGATGTAGTTATGTGAATGATTTAAATAGAAGAAGGATTTTGTTATTTGTTGCAATCTTTGTGTATTGAAATTTGAATATTGGGTTAAGGAAGAGTTTTTCCGGTGATTTTGTGTTTGCAAATGTTTTTTGGGCAGAGGGGAGAACCCTCCTTGCATTAATTATTCCTTCTGAACCAATCATTTTGGACCTCTATAACTCTTTCATTTTACATCTTAAATATTTGTGTAAAACATTGTTCCTCAATATTATTTTTATCAAATTAATCAATTTTAAAATCTAACATAATCTTGTAACATATCTTTTATAAACATTAATGTATAGACACTCATCTATCATAAACTTGTGCTTCATTTAACACTCATTTTATCCCCAAAAAAATACACATAAGAATTATAACTATCAAAATAAATTTACATAACAAACTTTGAAATTTCACTGGTTGGTACTACAATTTAGCTAAAGATATTAGAAAATACAGTCCCACTATAATGTCTACAAAATACCTATTGAAGTTTTTGCTTCAGTAGATCTCACTAGTAACATAAATATCATTACTCATAAGGAGTCAATACTAGTAATTCCCCAATAAGTCTCTGGTATTACATAAGCGTTTGTTACAGTGAATAAATCCTGCCAGAAATTTGGCTTTTTCTCCAAAACAACATTTTTGAGCAGTGACCTTAAACTGTTAGAAGATTTACAACTATACTGAGGGAGAAGACAATATGGATGGCCACTAAAGTGTGCGTAGAGAAGAATCCTCCACCATTTCATCAATAATTCTGCACATTATGAGTGCACAGTGCTGCAAGAATTCTACAATCTCTGGAATTAAAATCATTTCCAACCGAATACCCACACCAAACTATGAAACTTGGCTTTGGAGATTTTTCTCACTACCATATAAAATGTTGTGTTTCAGATCTGTGTAAAACTAAAACCCTTCTTCTAGTTTGGATATCCATTGACACCCATACTATGGAGTTCCAGTTAAATTCTTGTAACATGCTTGCTCTTTTGAAATAGATATATGTCTCTGAATTTGAGAGTTTCAAATTCTAGTTTATCAAATTTTGTTTGTGGCAGTTGTTTCTGGTCAAATGTAGCAAAAGATGTTGTGATAGTAAGTTTGGACTTATTGGAACTTTTTCTCATCAAGTCATGAGTTCAAGCAAGCAAGTTTGAGCATGAGTATATTGGTTTGCAAAAAAGTAGTGAATACTCACTGATTTGGCAAGTCTGCAATCTATGCTATGTATCATAACAACATTCTTTGTTACTAAGAAATGATATAATATCTTTTGAGTCCTAACTCCTAAGTAAAGTACAGAATGTGCTCATAGAGTGGGTGTATATGTGTAGCTCTATTTACAAAAGAACCCTAGCTTGGGATACACTTTTAAGAGTAGTTACTTTCATATAGAGAAATGGCTTGTGGCTCGCTAACATGCAGTTACCACCTTATGTAATTGCTCTTTTTTGAAAGAATATACTGATTCTCAGTGGCAGCAGTAATTCTATTTAGCTGCATTCTTTCTAAGATGATAATTTATCAACACTAGAATAGGAACAAATACTTTCAACCATTGTAGCACAAAAAATATCTTAGCTTTAGTGTCTCACAGTGAGTTGCTAACTGATTCCTCACATTAATTAGGGGAAAATTGCTTTTTGTTGTGTAAGTGAGGAAGTTGCTGCATAAATTGGAAAATAAATTTAGCCTATTAGGTAAACGAACATGCTGACTCACTAGGTATATTCCAACCTGCATGTACCAATTCTCTGAATTGTTGTGAAGAGTATCATTTGGGGGTTGAAGTAGAAAAATGTTATGGTTCTCTTGATGTACAATCAGCTTTTCATCTTTGGAAACTGGAGCTTATAGGATTATTGATATTGTGTCATGGATATGTAATTATGTTTGTTGAGGCTAAAGCTATTGCTATAGCTTGCAAACTCATAAGATTTTGAGTGGGTTGTTTTACTAGCAGTTTCTAACTATTATCTATCTAGATAATACCCAATTTTTGTTTTCTGCTTAGCTTGAGTTTATAGTGTCATTTTTTTGTGCTTTTAAGATAAAAGTATTTATAGAGACAATACTTTTATTGCGAATGATAAAACATCTAGAAAGTGGTGGGTGCAACTGCATGGAAACCAGAACAAATTATGTTGGCAAATGGCTTGAGGATGGATCCATGTTGATGTACTATTTGTACTGGTGCTATTTGCCTGCTTCAATGCCCCTAAATCTGACGGTGAATGAAAAAATGATGAATTAGGGTCTTGTCGATCGCTTATAGTTATTTTAGGCCATCAACATAAGGGTAAAGTTATTTCCACATGCATTAATAAAAATGATTTAGAAAGTGAGTATATCTATTTGAAGAAGTTGTGAAATTGAAATTGAAGTTACATTTTGTTAACGTCCATGCATTTGAAATGCTACTTTTCCCCACAAAGGGAGAAGCTCCTCAAACAAATATGAATAGAAATGTATCTCCAACAAGGCTTGGATTCAAACATGATAGTTGTCTAGCGAGAAAAAATTAATTGCCATAATCATTAGATCACAATGATGATGTGCCTACTAAAGTGTTTCTTTTAGTTAATGCTTCAGACTGATAGAAACCTTGGTGATTCATCCTCAGTAGCACGAAGGTACTTGAACCGATGGGAGCAAAAGTGTGCTCTTCATATCCAAGATGGTAGAGTCCTAGATCTATGTAAATAGGTTTGTTATTTGTCTATAACTGATTCTCCAAGGAACATCAATGTATTTATTGCAATAAGTGATGAGTGATATATTCAAAAATTGGCATACCACATTAATTGGAACTATTTTGACACAATGCTATTGATTGAACAGTAGGAATGACATACATAGAGATCATTTTCATGAATGTATGCTCTAACCTTCTCAATGCCCTGCTATGTAATTCAATACAAATTTTGGCTTTAGGGTTGACAAAGAAAGAGGTATGAATAATACTCAGCTTTAGCACTTGCTTTCTGTTGGGTATGAATAATTGTTGGAGGTGAGAAATGGTACTGTTTGGTTTGAATACTTGTATTGCATTTAATGCTTTGGGTATTGTTGTATTGACAGGGCTGGAAATCTAAATGGCAGGACTAGACAAAGGTTGGAAGGTGAAGATTGCACTTACTCTATGTTATTTGGGGTTGAAGACCTTCACCTTCAATATGCATCTTCAAGTTCAACTTCAACTTCAAGCCTATATATAAACCCCATGTATGACAATGAATTCGTTTCTCTAATGCATTAATTGTTATGCCATTTGATTCTTTTGAATTGAAAGTGTGATGTGGGTACTGGCTGATATGTTTGCTGTGGTATTATGAATTATCATAGCATGTTCATAATACTGTGAATGAGATTGCTTCTGCATTTGGTTTTACCATCCAAATAAGACGCTTGGTGAACCTAATTCAAGAACCCAAATTCATCTTGATAAATATTAAATTTCATCAATTTTAACTGTCCTTGCCTAATCTAATGAAAGCATCTACAAATGCCAAGGATTTATTAACAAGTAGGTACGCAACCCAAAATTCTCCAACACTTCCATAAATCTCTGCTAAATATTATCTAATTTCACGTCATTATTTTGTGGTAAACTACAGGGCACTCATCTCAAGCAATTGTAAACATAACCTATTATTTAGTGAACAATTTAGTTGCTTAGGCATGTATGCTTTAACCTTCTTGGTGCCCCGCAATGTAATTTTCCACATATCTGGCAATAATTTTCATGTTTACTGGTAATTTAGGGCATTTTGTTTTGTTCCGTTTTGGTCTATTATGTTGCTATTACTGTGGCCGCAAATCTATAGCTATTGTTTTTTTATTTTAGCTATTAGTGAAACAAAAACTTGTTTATATGCTTTTTTGTTTGTGTTTTTATGGCCATTACTTAGTTTCTTATCAATCCATTGCGCTTTCCATTTTTTTGATTTGATGTTAGTAGTTTGGCTCAGGCCGCTGAATAGACAGAACATAAAGGTTTTTCCATTATGATACATAAAATTAATAGAACATATCTAGCCAAAAACCTCTCAACATAACCTTTTACCTTCGAAATACTACAACCTTAAAAGAATATTTTGGAAATACTATAAACTTAAAAGAATATTTTGAATTAATCAATGAAGACATTAGCGCCTCTGATCATCTTTTGGTAGTCTCTCAAAATAATTTTTTCAACTCCTGCTCCAAAACTTTAGTTGTTTACTCCATGTGATTATGATGATTTTTGCCAGAATAAATCGGTACACTACAAAATATAACGAATCTCACTATTCCCACAAAATGGATCGCCATTGCTGATTTTGAAGTTAAAGGTTGAAAATATGAAAGAAATGTAATAGACTGTAGACACTATTCTCTGCATAAAGTAGCTATGATTGACCATGCTGATTATATTTGCTCAAAGCATGTAAAACTTTTTTAAGTTTTCCTAGCTATACCTTAAATGGTTTAGTGAGGAAATCAATACGGCTTGAGCAACTAATACATTTAATGACTTCTAAATTTAAACATCTGCAACCACCCAATGCTTTGGTTGGTGGTAAAGTCCCCAAGAGCAATAATTGAAATAATTAAATATGAATAAGATATAAAAGAATTTCATCTATTTCTTACACTGATCTATTTCTTTTACAACATTTTATTTCTGAGTTTTAATTTTATTTGTAATATTTTATTCTTAACATCATCTATAGATTTATTAATCTTTTTTAAGTTCCTTTTTTTAGATTTTTTTTTGTAGTTATTTAAATTCATTTGTGTAGTATAAAGATATTTAGAATATTTTAATTAGTTTT
>VDFB02120050.1:0-26727 GCA_007258455.2 Sequoia sempervirens | reverse complement strand
AGTCAAGTTAGGAAAACTGTTAGGTTATATCATTTCTAGGCGAGGCATTGAAGTAGATCCTGCTAAGGTGAAAGCAATCATGTACATGCCACCACCCAACAATCTCAATCAACTAAGGACATTATAGGGAAGGTTGTAATCTATCAGAAGATTTATAGTGCAGCTAGCAGACAAGACACATCCTTTTCAACATCTACTTAAGAAAGGTGTACCCTTTGCATGGACAGCTAAGTGTGGAGAGGATTTTCAACTGATTAAAGAATATTTACTCACACCACCTATTTTAATGCCACCTGTTGAAGGAAGACCATTGATTCTTTAGGACAAGAAGAACTCCATTCATCACCAGAGTATCATGTATAGAAAGGATGATGAAGGTCGAGAAAGGGCAACATATCAAATAGACTTTGTCGGTTATGAGCTCAATTATATATGATGAATGTACAGTCTTGTACGTCAGTATTTGCTACCTAAAAATCGAGGTACTTACATGTTAAAACCATCAAACAACAAGTTATCAAGTAAATAGATCCTCCTAAATATCTTCTTTAGCAAGGGCAAAGACAATGTACACTCCGCCAAGGTTATGACATTTAGAGTATGATATACAAAGATAGAAAGAAAAGTACATTAAAGGCTGTGTCATTGCTGATCAGCTTAGCTAATGCACCTACATAGGCAGATCACCACCTTAGTTGCATTTCTCCACATATGAGTTCATATACAAGTATTCTGGACACAAAATAACAACATGAAACCACTTTACGGTCTACATAAAATCATGGTTCGTAATAATATTTGTTTATCACACCATAAGGCAGACTCAACTCTAAGTCATTTAGGATTGCATTTCCATGCACCAACAACACAAGTAGGTATGAAAGCCTAGTGATGGGTTATGCATGGCGTCAAGTGGAAATTAAGGTTTTACAGGTATATGGTGATTCTCAACTAGTAATCAGGCAGGTAAATGATGATTATGAGACTAAGGATGAGAAGCTTACTCCATACAAGTGCATGGCAGATAGTTTTAAAGAGTAATTTGACAAAGTCGAATTTCATCAAATACCTCATGTTTTAAACAGGGCAGCAAACGCCATGGCTACAATTGCATCACTTCTTGACATTCCTAACAACGTGCCTAAGTTTGAGTTCTTGGTAGAATAGCTCTTGATCCCAGCCTACGATATCCCAAATTCTGAGATGGTGTGTGACATCGTTGGTCCCAATTCCCCTTGGTACAAAGAAATTTATGATTACCTTCATGCTGAAGTCATACCCATTGGCCTATCCAACAACCAACGTAGAACATTCCTCCGCAAGACAGCCAAATACACCATCGTCGGAGACACCCTATATAGACGCGCTTTAGACAATACCTTACTGAGATGTATTGATTCTACTGAAGCACAAGCAACCTTGCATGGGGTGCATGAGGGTATATGTGGTTCCCATTCTAGCGGTCCTACCTTAGCCAAAAAGATTATGAGACTGGGTTATTATTGGCCTACTATGGAAAAGGACTCATATGTCTTTGTAACAAAATGTCATCAATGCCAAGTTCATGGAGATTTGATACATGCCCCAGCACAGGAGCTCCGTCCTATCACGTCACCATGGCCTTTTGCCCAATGGGGACTCGACCTCATAGGTAAGATCCACCCCCCCTCATCTAATGGACACAAGTTCATTATCACTACCACTGAGTACTTTACGAAGTGGATAGAAGCCATTCCTATGACATACATTACCGGCGCACAGATTTCTAGATTTATCTTAAACTATATCATTTGTCGGTATGGTGTCCCTCAGTCTATAATCACTGATAATGGCCGTCCATTTAAGAACCAGGAAGTCCGCCATTTGTGTGATCACTTCATCCAACATCACTTCCACTCCTTACTACCCCAAGGTAATGCCAAGCAGAGTACCTAACAAGCATCTATCATTAGAATCCTCAAGAAGATCACAATGATGTCAGGTCATGGACTGCATTTACAGCCTAAACCCCGCCTTTATGGGCTTATCGACAAGTATCCAGATTCCACCGGTGCTACCCTTACACTCACTTGGTTTTGGATTCGGTGCCATTTTGCCTATTGAGGTCGAGATTCCTTCCCTAAGGGTATCCCTGAAAGGCCACATTGACGATGAAGAGTACCGAGTGTCGAGACTCCATGAGTTAGAATTCCTGGACGAGCGTAGACAGAAGGCACTGGACCATCTCCAAGCATATCAGAACCGCCTTCGTCGTAGCTATAACAAGAGGGTTTTAAACAGAAATTTTGACATTGGTGACTTGGTTTTAATGGAGAACCCAAAGAATCAAGCAGAAAGAGACAAACCAGGAAAGTTTGAACCTAATTGGTTGGGACCTTATGTTGTTACAGAAGCTTTTGGATCGTGAGCGTACTAACTCTCTACTCCCTCGGCTATGAACCATTGTTCTCACCCAATCAATAGTACATGCATCTCTAATAGTTCTACGATAGTCGAGCCTTTGTCTTATTTAGCAAAAATACAAAAAAAATCAGAAAATCAAAAAAATCGTTATCAAGGTGAAAACCTGGCAAACAGGCGTCTTGATAACACCAAAAAAATTAGTTAATATGGAAAATAGTAAAGACAAATCATTCATCCAACGGTGAAAACCACTTCAGTGGCGCCTTGGATAGGTACCATGGTGAAAACCTGGCAAACAGGCGCCATGTGTACTCAACCCCGCTCCTTTGTCTACTATTATTCTAATCTATCTTGTACATACACCACACCCTGTACATAGCCCACACTTTGCACATAGCCCACACCCTGTACATAGTCCACTATCCTGTACATAGTCCACTACCTTGTCCATCTCTTGTATATATCATTCCTAATAAGTGGTAGTCTTTTCCATAGCTTGGAACGATTGACATCGAGAGCATTTCATATCCCCCATCTCACTCTATTCATAATCAATTGGTCTTATACTCGACTGGGGGCAAACACTTGACGTGCGTCATATTGATTCTTACATTGGCTATGTGGAAGACGAAACATCATGGAAAATCCACGAACATCACAAAATGACTTGAGAAAACACAAAAGCATTAAAAAGACAAAAATAAATAAAAAATCACAACATTTCAAAAATCCAAAAATAGAGTCAGAGTCAGTCGCACTTGTCAGTCTTTGTCATTTGTCGAACTACGTTGCCTCTGCGACTGGACGTAGGCAAGGCCATCTGCTGATGTGCCCTCGAGACATTAGGTCAGTCCATTTAGGTTTGTCTGTACAAAGTCATGCGTCAATCCATATGTCTATATAACAAGGTCATTGGTAGTGTCGAACTACGAGGTCTCTGCGTGTACAACGTAGGCAAGGCCATCACACGATGAGCCCCCGAGGCCGCACTAGGTCAATCCATCAGGGTTCATCGCATTCACTTTCACACACGTCTTCTATTTGTAGTTAGTCTTGTCAGTCGCAGTTAAGTCGAACTACGAGGTCTCTGCGTGTACAACGTAGGCAAGGCCATCACACGATGAGCCCTCGAGGCCGCACTAGGTCAGTCCTTTAGGGTATGTCATCACACACGGTCAATTGTCCACACATCATATCAAGTCATGCATTACTCTGGTGAACAAGTCAGCAATGTCTCTGAGTCATATCAAACAACTTGCCAAACAAAACAATTCAGAAAGATCAACCAACCGTCTGCTACAGGATGTGTCCTTCTTGGAAACAGGCGTTATCAAAACAATCAACCTATGTCTTATTCAGGATGCGTCCTTCCTGCGTAATCGACAAGGTCAAAACAATCAAACGTAGCCTTACACAGGTTATCACATCAACGGCATCTGACTCAACGTCTTATACGATACATGTCTTTCTGAAACCAGGCTTTGTCATGCCTTATACAGATAGTCATAACATTGAAACCAGACTTACAGTCTTATCCGGTATGTGTATCTCTTGCAATCAGGCTCTATCAATCAAACCAATCAAACAAACAAATCATGTTTCGGCAAATATTTTCATTGGCTTATTGACTTTATGGCTTATTTATCTTATCATTTATCTTGAATTGATGACTGGGATTCATGTTACTAGCTTTCTCAAGGATGTCCCATGAAGGATTTAGAGAAGCAACGATGTATCAGAATTCTATTTTCTTTGACTGCTGTCTGTTGACTGTCTTTTCAATTTGATTTTGAGTCATGTTACTAGTTTCCTCAAGGATGTCCCATGAAGGATTTAGAGGAGCAATGACGTATCATGACCCGTCTTTTCTTTCGTTTGCTGTCTGTGGTTTGTCCTGACAAAAAGACTGGGGCAATGTGTGCCCTTAGTATGAGTTAATGACAATCCTTGTCTGCGACTGTCTGTTATTTAGCAAGTGGATGACCTTGCACACCTTGATCTATGTCATATCATGGTGTTTTTCTCCATTTGTATTAGTCTCGCCCAATGATGATAAAGTGTAATACCTTTTGTGATACGGTAAAATATCAAAGATTCCTAACATTAACATTTATCTTTTGTCTTTTCATTCTTTGTCGATCTTCCATTCCGCACTAACAGTTCTTCTTTCTTGCATTATGATGAAGTCCTGTGACACAAAAATGGTATACATCATCCTGCATCAACATACATGTTAGGAACATACATATATATAGGCATAATAGACAATAATCATCATTTAACACTGCATATCATAAGCAATAAACTGTAAATACATACATCACATTACATTTGTATAACATCCCATGTCATTATACATATAACATCACATTGCATCTCATAATCATATAGAATCATATGTCACATAGAATCAACATTATCGCATTAGTTGCATAAACAACATAAAGTACATACAACCATCCATCACATAGGCATGTCATATAAACATCACAAGTATAAATCAAGACTGCATAATCAATAAATAGACAATGCATATCATAAGAATCGCCGCCAAAATCATATATACATAGCTCAAATGTGTCACATCACAATGTCATAATGTATCATAAATACATGGAAGCCCGCAGGCTATCAGATCAAAATACAATGTCTCAAATGGACCTCAAAACTGTATCTCTATCCTGAACTGCCACTGCCATCATGTCGGGAGTGTGTAGGAGACTGATGCTAGGAACCTGCTGATCTCGGAGCTGTGGGAGGTCTGTCATAGGGCCCTGCTCTGCGTGGTTGGTCCACTCCCTCTGTACTCACTGTCCGTGTGTGGGTCTTGGTCTGGGACCTGCTGCTCTGTGCTGCTGAAAAACTGGGAGCCCATCTCTCTATGGGAACCTCTGCCTCATACAAGTCTGGGTAGTATCTCTCCCTCTCGCCGGCTCTGACCAACTCTCTGGCAAATGCTGCTGATGGTCCTGTACATAATGACCTGAGCTCTGTGAATCTCTGCTCAGTCTCCTGCCGCCGGGCTACAGCCTGATCCCTCTCCAACAAGGCTCTGTCTCTCTCCACCCTATAGGCATCTCTCTCTGCCATCAACACTCTCATCTGCTCCTCCAAGGAGGCAACCTGGGCTCGTAATATATCAGTGTTGGGTGCCTCTGCCTCTGTCTCATCCTGGCGGACCCTATCTCGCCCATCCTCCTCCTCGTCCATCTCCTCCAGGATCTGATCCCTGATCTCTCTCTCATGATCATCCTCCTCCTCATCATCCTCCTGGTAGGCACCTAGCAATCCAAGGGCATCGACCTGCGCCTCCTTCCTCTCTAGCACCGGCCTCCTTCCTTCCCCTCAGGATATCCAGGGCTCCACCCTATTTGCTTTTACTCCTCCGCCCAGCCACATCTAACATGGCGAGATCCTCTCCCTCCCCCCTCCCTCCTGGTCGGTGACAAGGCACTCCCTCGTCCACGACCACCCACCTCCCTCTCACACTCGCGTGCGGCCACCTCACCGCCATCATCCCACCACCTCGACCTCCTCTACCTCCTGCCCGTCTGCCTCGGGACCTCTAACAGCCCAGCTCTCTCGCAGTGTGCCACGGATCTGTCAAAGGTCAGGCACATTATGTGTGCCCTGCTTGATCATATCTTTGGAGTAGTCCACGGATCTCTTTGGTCCACCCCTCCATCCCCATGCCTGTGCCTGTAATCCATCAATATCCACCTCTGCAGTGGCGACTGGAATCTCTGGCCCCCATAATATGACCTCTCGTGACGACCTGGCAAACTCGGCTCTCCCTCGAGGTACATCCTATACCTCTCCAAACTGCCTCAGGACCCGGTCCGGCAACTGTCACTCTATGATGTGCATATGGGACACTGTCCGTCCCACCAAATACTGTGTCTGTCGACAAAATGGCAAATGCTCGCCCTCATCTGACCACACCTCGCAGCCTAGGTACGGTCTCCATGTAAACTCCTGCATCAGGTCTATAGCGTGTCTATAATAGCCCGTGTCTCCAATATGGTGCTGTGTGGTGGCTCCCGCATACCGAAAGGCGTATGGCGCTCCACGAGCTAGATCTACTGTCACCGGTGGTCTAAAGATAGCAATATGCTCCCACGCCCATACCATCAGGAGCGTGGTGCCGCAGCTCATCGACTGTGCCTCTCTATAGGCAATGTCATGAAGGTGGAAGTATAGCATCCCCAGCACACACGAACCCCAAGCATATACAACTCGGCGCTCTAGCATGCCCACTAGCATCTCACCCCATCCCACAGGAAATCCATGACCTCGGCGGTCAGGCAGTACAATACCACCTATCAGTGTCGCCACTAGACAGTCTAACTGTCTATACCTCTGGGCCAACACCCGCCATCTGATCTCATAGTCGTCCACCCCTAGCTGTCTAACGTCAGCGTGGGGGTAGTATCTGCACATCTCGGCTATACCCCTCTGGGTATCATAGACTACCCGTGTGCCTCTAATAGGCAGTCTCAGAATCCTATACACGTCCTCCAAAGTCACTGTAGCCTCTCCAGTCGGAAGATGGAACGACGATGTCTCTGAGTGCCACCGCTCGCAAAGTGCTGTCAGTAAACCCCGATTTGCCCTAATCTGGGGCATATCGGTCACGTGCAACAAACCCAAATGCCATAAAGTCCGTCGCTCGACCGGCCGTAAGCTGTCTCTGAATCGAAACGTCGTGGGTCTCGACTCACGTGTGTAGATAGGGTCAAGAACAACCTGCAACAACATGCCTCATGTCAGCCTGAATCATCTACCCTAGTGAAAAATGAATGTTTTGACATAAAATACAAATGCGTCGTTATTTTGCAGATGCGTCACTTTTTAACACATGTGTCGCTTTTCCACAGATGCGGTCCACTAATTACAAGTGCGTCATTATTAATCAAATGCGGTTAATTATTATCAAATGCGTGCTAAAATGACATTTGCGGTTCGAAATGGCGAATGCGTGTCTAAATATTCTAATGCGTCGCTAAACATGCAAATGCGGTTCAAAACTCCAAATGTGTATCAAAATAAACAAATGCGTATCATAAAATGCACATGCGTAGCTAAATTTCAATTGCGCATCGTAAATATCAAATGCGTAACACAAAAAACACATGCGGTTATTTTTCTAAACTAAGCCTAAACGGTCGGCGTTAAAATACAAATGCGGCTTTTCGCAAGCAGATGCGTCGTTCGCGCATACAGATGCGGTGCAAATTAAAATGACACGCACAACTAAAAATGTAATAAATACCTTAAAATGCGCGAAACTTAAAAATTTTCAAAAGACAAGTTTTAGGTACATACCGGGGGGTCCGCGCCGGCTGGTCTCTGGAACGTCCTGATCCTGTATGCACGATGATGGGTGGCTGGAACTGGAGACATCCTCGCTGAAAGTCAGAGCAAACTTTTCAAATCTCTAAGCTGGGTGGGTGCAAATGAATAGTTTTTCACCCCAATTCCAATATATACCTAGGGCTTAGGTGGCATTTCCTTCCTTCTGGCCATGTAAACTTCCATTTTCTATTATCCCGTACCCATCCCTCCCATTTCCAAACCCAATTCCGTCAACTGCATTACATTTTTGCCTATCTACTGGGCTAATTGGGCGCATTTCCAAATTTTTCTGAACCTTTCGAAAATTTGTCAATTTTCCCGAGGGGGCATACCTTCACCTATTCTAATCCGGAGCTTGACTGGGGCATATTTTCATTGATTTTTCTTTGACACAACGCCGAAACAACATTGTATCAAAGAGGGGCAAATGTAGACACCGAAATTTGGTCTAGGCCTGCGGCTTCTATATTCTTCATAATTCGTATTATTCATGGTCATGATTAAATAATGTCAATTATTTAATTATTCATCTTAACATTAATTCATCTTCTATTATTTCTTCTATTAATTAAATAATCTCAATTATTTAATTAATTCACTTTTCTTTATTCTATCTGATTAATTAAATAAACGCTTGTTATTTAATTATCTTACTAATTAACCTTATCCGTCTTGTTAAATTAAATAAATCATTATTTAATTTATTCTTTATCATATTTCAACTATAATTAAATAAATTCAAATTTATTTAATTATTCATTTAAAATCCCCTTCGTCACTTAATTAAATAAATCTTATTTATTTAATTATCCTTCGAATATTGAGTCTCTTGAATTAAATGAATTATTTAATTCATTAAGTCTATTTTAACACATTCTTCTATATTTTAGATAATTATGTGAGTTATCTAAGTATTCACTTTTACTCAACTCGACATCTATTTTAATCGTTCAGTTAACTATTGATTTAATGTCTGAGTGGTCTTCGAGTAATCTCTTCGTCTAATCATGCAATCGTCCACTTCTAACTCAATTGCGTGTACATGCGGATTAATTAAATATTCTTATTTAATTAATTAAGTGTTGTGCGTGCATTCGAACAGAGAGTTGCTTTAATCAATCTTTATCTTTGTCATGCAAAGATATTTCTAATGTTTTCGAATGCCGAACTGAAGATTAAATCATTTATTTAATCCTTAATTCTATTTCTAATTCGAATCACTCATGTCATCACTGTCAGTTATCTGAATGCATGTCCAATCAGTCAATCTCAACCGTCCGTTAATCTTTCAATCTTGGCAAGTCGTTCAATAATCAATTTTCTATAAATTGATTTGTCATTCTTCATTCAATCTCTAATTTTGTAACTTTGAGAGCACTTTTGTCTTGAATCTTCGATATTTTGCTAATCACTATCTTAGGCTATACTTGCACGAACTTGAAAATCTGAGGGCAATTATACTACACAAGCAAAATGGAGAAGGGCAATCGAGATAATTCATGGAAATACGTTTGGAATTGGTGATATTTGTTTCAGTTTTAATTACGTTTTTACTTTCCCATGTTCTTTGTTGCTTAACGTATGAATTTGCATTTTAGATTTAGTTTTGTATTGAATGTGTGCTTCTAATCTTGATTCTGGTGTGTCTATTGTGCAAAGCTCTTATTTCAGCGTTACAATCACAAATTTCAAAGAGTGAATAATCTCCTTAATATGTCTTTGTTGAACTCGCATGTAACATTGATTGTAAGCTCCTTTGTCTTCTCTTTAAATCCTTTCAAACAATAATCATCTCAACACATGAATTCTAAGAATAATAGATCTCCAACCTCATATAAATCTAATATATGTGTATAATTGATCATCTCAAGCCAATTGAACTTCAACTAAAATACCATTATAACTATAATATCATAAGGTAAATGATCACAACACTCATCTGGTAGATAACCATAAATCAATACCAAAGTTTCAATTGCAAAATTAGGAACTCAACATAACAACATGATCAACATCTCCTTAAAAAAATATCATATATTTCTAATAAACATATTTCTCACAAGAGAACATATTATGCCAAAAATCTAGGTCTAGTAATCAAGATTACACCATGAAACAATAACATCAATCCCCTAAACTAGGGATCATCTATCAAATTGACAAATCATAAGTGACACATTAACTAGATACTCCAAGAGTACTCCATGGCATCAATCTATCAACATTACCTAAAACACATAAATATAATCACCCTTATCAATTGAACAATAACATCAATCCTCTAAAATAGGGATCATATATATCAAATTGACAAATCATAACTAACACCTTAACTAAAGACTCCAAGAGTCCTTCATGGCATTAATCGATTAACATTCTCCAAAACATGTAAATATAAGAACCCTTATCAATAAAACTAAGTATGTAAAGGAACTCTCACTATATAAAAGAGTTGAAATCCAAGAACTCCTTAGGACACCAATACAATTATAAATTACATTTATCACAAAATAATAAATCCGCATCACTTCCAAAGATCTCATTGATTAGTTATATTGAGCTACACATGAAATTATTATAACCATCTCCTAAATAAAAATCATCCATGACCCTTGCACAATCAAAACACTCAAGTGCACTAGTAGAAAATCCAAAGGATAAAGTAGAACTACGATCTCCAAGCCAAGAAGATTTAAATGATCACCTACAATCTATGAATCAATCTGTCACCATCAACTATGTATCCATATTTAAATAACCATTTTGTGCCAAAGGTCCATTTATACAAGAACCTTCATGACACCATGATCACTACCCTCAATGAATTTACATAAAAATACAATGTATCAAAATCCAAAATCTCTTATACCATTGTAGTCAACAACTATAATTCCAAAAATATAATTGTCTCAAATAGTCGATCTCTTTGTCTCATAGTGACAAGCATACCAATACAACATGTGAAAAAATAAAGACGACCAATAGAATTTGCATTAAAACTAAATATATATTGGTATAAACAACCCACATCCAATTTATTTATATAATTTGTAAGTATAGAAATTTTACAAAACTACACAAGACATAGATCTCACAATGAAATATATAAGTTTAACATTACATTAATAAGATCATGTAAAATAGAGACATCTAGATATTAACATATGTATATTTTTCATGACTCAAATACCAAATCAAATTTAGATTTAATTTTCTAAAATTATTCTTTAAGTAACCATAATTTAGAAACCTAACAAACAACTCTATATAAATATAAGTAAATGAAACACATACCAACACTTCCAAACCTAATCCACTATAAAGTACTTATAAAATGCTCCCCATCACCTGTACTAATTTTAAATTTGAGTACTATGGGCATAAGATATGGCTTCTTGAGTAAATGACATAAAAATATAATTTCAACAAATATTTCCTATTAGAAATAAAAGGAATTGGATAAACCACTAACACCAATGCATAGTGCTCAAAGAGATATTTTTGACAATTATAAGAATGAAAAAATCTAACTCCTTGGGAAAAAATTATGCTCCTAAAATAATCTACCCTATATGTGATTCAAAAAATTCCCATCCATTGTTCTAGTGGCTAGGTAGTACTCTAGTGGTGGTGGAACGAAGGTGAGATACATTTGTAGTGTTATCTAATGGTAGTGGTGGCTTGCTCAAGTGGTGTTTTGGAAATGTATAGATTAAGGAACCTAGTAGAGTTAGTGCCCTTAGAAATGTTATCAATTGGGGTTTGAAGGCCATGTGCTAGGCATGACTAAGGGTTGTTCCTGATAGCCACTAGCTTAATGTCAACAATAATTTCCAATAGGACCAAGACTGCCCCCCTTAAACCTTCAAAACTCTACATTCAAACCTTACTACTAACACCATATTATACAATCTTCATGCCACCCAATCAAGTATTTCTTAAGTTTTTATTGATCACCATAACATGAAGATACAAATTGATGTAGAGAATATTTCATGAAATCTATCAATTCTATTACAAACCTATGACTTCATATCAATCTTATAGATTTGTACAACCATATAAATTTTTACTTTCCAAAATTTCACTGCCTCCTAAAAATAATTGATCTTTAAAAAAATATATCAAAATTGTGTATAGATTCATAGGTTTACATGCCCTCTAGATTGAACAATGAGGCTTTTTGGCATGGGACTTTATCTATAGAACTTCATCTCTAAAGTTTTTAGAAAAGATAACTCAAGAAATAATTTTCTATATCAACATAAAACTATAGATCTACTACATTTCAAACCTACAAATACACCTAAAATCTTGAAATGATTTCATTATTTTCCGTCAAATCCACAGATCAAACTATGCATAAGATTCCACTCAGACCAAGGATTAACAAATAGGAGGATCTCTTCTCCCACAACCTAACAACTAAGCTCTAATACCATATGAAAGGAAATTGTGACAAAATGTTATATTTTCATATAACAGTCACAAGATAAATAAAATTAAAAAATATTTAGAATCTACAATACAAAAGAGTAACAAACATATAATAATATAAAACTACATGTACCTTGGGAAGACCCTCTCAAGAAAAATAAGTAGCCTCAAAAAGTACTCACATAGTCATTTTATTATCTTAAGAAACAAGATTACAATACACATGAAAAATTGTCATGCAAGCTTATAAAGTATCATGTAACATAATTACATTCCTTCATGTGCATAAATAAATGATAACCACATAACCACCAATACTATTGCATGTTTCCACATATGCAACCTACAAGAGATGCTCAATCCATCCTGGGCTAATAAGTCAAAGGTTATTCAATTCAATTTCAAAAACTACTCATGTGCTTTCTTTTATAGAACAAGATTACACAAAACCACTAAGTGGAATTACATAAACCATGATCCTACTAAACCATAACCTTAAATTAAATATTTAATATTTTTTTTTCTAATAATAAATATTTTTCTAATAAGAAACCCATTTTAAATGTTTATCCCAATATCTCATACAACATATAAGCGATCTTACAAATATCTAACTCATGTGCCATCCACATCTTTTGGATGCTCCATAATTAAATATTTATTTTTACATTATTAACATTATTATTTCTATTGTGTCCTCCTACTCCATCAAGGGCTCATATACTATTTGTATAGGTATGAGCTAACTAAAACCTTGGTCACTTACCCTTAGAATCATAAACCCGACCCTAATCTTCCCAAAAGTTGAGGGTCAATCTTCCTTCCCTATTTTGAAAAGGTCCCTACCCTAAAATGGCCACCCAACTTTCAAATGCTCTTGTTCAAAAAACCTATTGAAACCCTAGTGGTTAAGATATGTACCCCCAAACCTCTTGAGGTTGACACTATTGTTCCCCCTGCTCACACTACTAATAAAGGTAAATTTGTTTAGGTTGATGATTCCTTTGAAACCTTTCATATCCCCAATCCCAGCCCCTTTGGCAAGCCTCGTATAAAAAAGCATCAAAGATATAGACCCAAGAAAAACCATATTGTTGCCCAATATATATTTATAAGTAATTATTATACTAAATTACCTAGCCCTCCTATTACTTAGCACATCGTTGAATACCATAATTGTTTGGGTCTTGTAGAAAAATTATATTCTTGACTTCCACAATGATACAATGAAATTGTTTCTCACACAATTTCATACCTCCAACCTAAGACTACAATAAATTAAAAATGTTATATTTAATCAAGAAAAATACTCAAAAAAGAAAAAATAGATGGACAAGAACACTTTAGCAAAGGTCAAAAAAATTGCTACCTCTTTTAACAATTACAAAAGCCTTGAATCTATATTCTATAAAATATAGGATAATTAGAGTGACATCAAGAATAACCTCTCAGGTCTCCTTGTCATTAGTAAAGAGACCATCAAGAACATTATCACCAACCTCTACATCATTGAGGGACAATTGCATAAAAAAGGTGAAACTTATAAGGAGGGCCTACAAAATATACTAGAGCTAGAACTATGACCAATGCTAGAGACCCAAGCACTCAAACAAATAAACCCAAATATGTCACTTTCGAAGACAAGGTTAATTTCTTATCCAAGGAGTGGCATGCAACTAGAGGCTTGCAACATTTTGTTGATAGTGTTTTGTTTTTTGTTTTTTTGTTTTATTTTTCTACTATGTGTTTTCTAGCACTGTCCAATTAGTTTAAATAATTTTTGGTTATTTTTTTCTTCATATCTCATGAGACTTATTTCATCTATCTTTTGGCTATTACTTATAAAAGGCTTCAAACCCTAGTTAATCATTTTTTAATCAATTTCAAAAACATTATTATTTTAATTATGCAAGGTGTACAACACACATTGCTCAACACTTAAATTCTACAACTAAATACTTAATCTCTCCTATTTAATTTCAAATATTCATTTATTGAAATATTTATTTACCCAACTTTACTATTCAAATCAAATCATTATTTATTAAAGGCATCAATTAGTTATCTAATATATATTATATTTTTCATTTACAATACTTATTGTCATTTCTATTAACCACTATAATAATTATCATTGTCTATGTGTGCTTGACACTATACATTTTCTTTTAATTTAATATTAGCTTTCATTTCTAACAAGTGTCATGTACTGGGAGTACTTGCCTTTCTAGTTTTATAAATTAATTGCAATTGTAATTCTAAATGTAATTATAATTTTGATTCTAAATTTTTTTATATATTAATTTATTATAAAAGTATATAATTTTAATTTTAATGTAATTTATATAATTATAATTATAATAATAAAGGTACTTATAAACTTAATTTTTAATTACAATTATTTCAAATAATTATAAATAAAGTGTAATTAATTTTAATCCTATTCTTAATTTTAATTAATTAATTTTCGTGCTAATTAAAATTATTCTTCAAAACATAATAAAAATAAAAAATAAAATAACATCTAGATTTTAATATTTTTCATGTTTTTTTGTCAAAATATTATTGCATGCATATTAATTTAGTATAGTAATATAATATATATTATATTGAATCATTAAGAATTAAAATAGAATATTATTATATTATATTTTATTACATAATATATTTAAAAATATATTAAATTGTTAAAAACCTAATATATTCAATCA
This sequence comes from Sequoia sempervirens, assembly GCA_007258455.2. Classification (NCBI taxonomy): domain Eukaryota; kingdom Viridiplantae; phylum Streptophyta; class Pinopsida; order Cupressales; family Cupressaceae; genus Sequoia; species Sequoia sempervirens. Next base: position 11,821 of record VDFB02120050.1, on the reverse strand, counting down.
TTAAGAATTAAAATATAATATATTTAAAATATATTAAATTATTAAAAAATCTAATATACTTAATCATTAAAATTATAAATCTCTATTTTAAAAAAAAAAAATCTTGAATGCAAAAAAAAATAATGATTTTATTTTTTTGTTGTGAAAGAATTTATTAATAACTAATTAAGCAAATATGATTGCAATAATATTGTCTAAGGACAAGTACTAAAAAATAATAACTTAGACATGTCCAAAATTTTGATATCAAAATACAAACTAATTGTTGGTTGAAAAACTAGCTAATCTTTAATAATAAAAAAAAATAAAAAAAATCTATTAATTTATAAATATAATTAATAAAAATTGACAATTTAGAAATCTTATTACAATATTATTATGGAATGTGGAAACTTCATGCTTTTAATATAATTAAATAAATGTTGCTCTTGAATAGAATAATTTGAAGTCAATAAATGAGATTATGGATAAAAATAATGATCATTTAACAATTAAAATAAATTTTAAAATGCAATAAATAATCCATACCTTGTAGTTACTAAATACCTCATTATTTAAACAAAAACACATTCTACCAAACGTTCTCCGCATTGGAATACCTTTTATGTCACTCTTTTGACTTTTTCTATCTCACCAAATATATTCCAAAAATTTTGAAAAATCCGTTTTAAATTTAGTCAACCCTTGGAAAGTCCATGAAATGATTGGTTAAGTTACAAGTAGTTTCTTTTCCGGTTGCTTTCTTCCCCAGACAAAAAGTTTCTTTAGACGTAACATCAAAGCCAACTGTCTTTTCTTGGGAATCGTTGAGAATTTAATCCAACTAAAATCAATTGTTAAAAAATGTTATCGCTTTTAATGTTTAGTTAATGCAAAAATGATCCCAAGTCCAACATTTATAAATTAAAATTTTAAATATGGGTCTTAGTTGGTTCCTTTCAATTTGTAATAATCAGTTAATTTGTGCATAAAATTTATTAATTTGTATGTTAAAGTATTATATTCAAAATTTCTATAAATAATTGTTAAAAAATAATTTATTTTTCAATTTTGTTTTTTTTCATTATTTTACCTTATCTTAAGAGCTCTTATTTTGTATCTTTCTAATAAGGGTTTACTTTTATGTTTAATTTTACTAACAAAGTTATTGTTGACCATTAGCTTTGCTTTAATCACTTCACATAAGCTCTCTACTACACAGAATAAACTTACAAACATAGACATTCATACATGAAGATTCCACGAAATAATTACATATATGAAGGATTCAACATTGAATAAAATTTAGAAATTTTTACAAGCTTTTCTAGACACATCTTGTTTTCAAGTCTTCAATCCTCGTGTATTCAAACCTTCTTGACATCACTTCTCTTCTCAAACCTGATTTTCCTCTTCACTATGCAACTCTCATGGGTGCCTTGAACACCTACAAAAAAAAATCCTTTTCTCTTCTTCTATTTTTGTTCTCTTCACAAGTTGATTTTCTGCACCCCTCGTGCAATTCTCACGAGCAACCTACACGTTCTCTCTCCAACCTTTCTGCTGTTGATTGCTTCCTTTGCACACCACTAAAGGATGTATTTTATATCCTCTTAAACCCTTTCAAAGCACCAAAAGCTGGCACACAAATCTGCTCTTTCATTTCCTTCAACTTGACCTTTGAAATCCCTTCACAAAGAATGAAATAAAGACATAGTTTTGCTTTCAAAATGTGTTGTTAATGTTTCTTCACCATATCAAATGCCTTGCTGCTGTAGATTCCTTTGAAAAATGAATAAAATACAAAACCAAGTCGTGCTCCTTTGGTTATTGAAGAGTCATTCATTATTTTTTCCAAAAATCACTATATTTTCCCTTCATTTTAAGCACCCAATAAGACAAGAATGGAATGTAAAAGGTCACTTGCCTTATGAAAACTCCTATAGGCATCCAAATTGATAAAATGAATATTAATTATTATTTTCAAGTTCCATTTAATATTCCAATGGACCCCTTAAACCCTTCAGGCCTTGAAATAATACAATAATTTTAAAATCGCACCATTTGCCTCTGATTTTTGAAATGAAGATCCAACTATTGGTAAATACAGATTTTATCTTTCAAACACAACACAAGATGCTCTTGAAGCTCCAATCCACACCAAAATGCAAAATTAAACATGAAAAATAAAATACTTATTTTTTTGGTTGATGATGATTGCTCATTCGCCTGAATGCTCCTACATCAATTCTATATGTCATAGTTAATGATTTCTCTTAAATTTGAGTCCTCCACATAAAAGGTAATTAAATAAATAAGCTCATATTTTACTAACAAATATAGTCAATCTATAGTATTCATTTAAATTATATATTTAAAAAAAAAAAAACTTTTTTAATCACATGTATTACAAGTTTGTGGAGCTTTACTCTTAATATGTAAAATCTTAGCATAATATATTCTTCTATGAATTAGTAATCAACTAATTTTATTTATGATCTCAATCAAATGGAATTTCTACAAGTCATAGACAATCTAGGCATTAATGTAGTTGTAATTATTTCATAAATTGAACCCAAAAGTTGTTCAAAAAATGATAGTAGTTCAAATACTTATCTTATGGGTCCAATCAACCATTGGTGCCAATGTTCTTTTCTAAATATCAAGATACAATTGAATATGAAGTTTGTTTATAAATCATCATCTAAACCACCTTAGAAATAAATACCACAAGTAGATTGTGAATCTAAAGATCTTAGTGTTGAGACCTTCTTTAATTAATAAAAATTGTTTATGCATAGATCTTACAGTGTGCCTAACAAATTTGTATTTGACAAGTTAATGACTATAATGAATGTTGAATACGATTTCAAGGAGGGTTCCATCCACTACATTATCACTATCCAAACTAAGGTAAATTTCTAGCATATAAATGGTATCCTTAACCCATGTTTTAAATTCCAATTGATAAGAAGGATTATCTTTGGGTACCCTGTCATCAAATATTATTTTTTTCCAAAAAACTTAGTTTGAAACCTATATCGACTTCCTCATAATCACTAGCAATTGTGTCTAGGTTAATGGGGCAGTTCTTAAGTCTATAGGTACTACAAAACCTAACCTATGACCAATATTTTTCTTAGTAATGGACAAGATTTATTCCTAGATATATTTGTTAACACTTACTTTTTTTATTTTTATCACAATTATGTGCACACACCATGATAAATTTGAATTCTAAGAACTATATCAATAATATATCATTTCCACATAATCCTTATAAGAGAAAAATATACAAAATAAGTACTTAAAATTTAACAATGCAAAAGAATAACAAAGCATACCATAAAACAATATCATATGTACCTTGGAAAAACCTTCTCAAGAGAAAAATTCAACCTCCAAAAACACCCACACAACTCAATGTATTATCTTAAGAAACAAGATAATAATACACAAGTCTTAAGAACCTACTTGCCACAAAATTATAATGCTAGGGTGGCTTTGTATTATACTATTTAAACCTTCAAACTTGTTCTTTCATATACCCTATATGACACAATTTTTTGTAGCAAGACATGCACGTTATGTATGCAAAGAGTAGAAATAGATTATGTGCATTTGATAGAGACATATAGGTAATAAATGAGGAAGAGAAAGAGTTTTTGAAAGAAAATTACAACTTCCTATGAAAAAACTTAGTTTTGTTTAAAAGAGATTCTATTTTTTTCTTTTGAAGGAAATAATAGTAAAGAATTATAGTCCACAAAGATGAAATTGAATGTGAAATATTTAATTGTAAATCTTTATTTAAATATTATTGTTGTGTAAATAACATATTCAGCAAAGTATTATATTTTATGAAATTTAAATACTGTAGTGCTTTCTAGCTTAGAATTTCACGGAAGCATCTTTAAATGTACAAATTTATAGATTAATAAAATAGTCAATGTTGTAAATAATCAAAATGTAAACATAAAACAAGAATTTAAAACACAAATATTATAAATCCTAGTTTCAAATTCAACTACAAATATTAGGTCAAATATATTGAAGTGGTATGTTCTTGAATGATGTGGATGCTCAACTCAACAACAAAGTTCTCAACAATATAATAAATTATATATTTTGAGTAATGAAAATGATAAAGTTATTTTTCCTAGAGATTCATGATATAAAAATTATGAGTGAAATGATGAATTTATAGACTTTCAAAAGATTAGATGGATGGTGGAGATTTGATCAAGAATCAAGAGTTAACTCAACTAGTTGTGGAGATAAATTAAAGGGTGAATGAGTCAACTAAAATTAATATTTTAATGAGAATTTTTTTCATTTCAAACCCCTAAGAGGATAATAATGATTATATTAATTTATTAAATAGATAATTAGGTGATAAAGTTACTAATATGTTGAACAAGTTAACTTGTAAGAAGATAATTTTAGATTTTTCAACTTATTTAAATGGAAAAAATAGCTCATATTAATTAAATAATTAAGAATAATTATTTAATTAAATGATAATAATTAATAATGATTCATAATAATGTGAATAATAATTGATAATAATTTTGTGATATTTAATTAAATGAAAATAATAAGATGATTATGATTAATGAATAATGATAAGATAATAATGATAATGAGAGGAATTATTTTAGTGTCTACATTTTTCCCCTATTTGAGATGATGTTATTAAAAGTAACAAATTAATTCAAATAAAATAAAAGTACCTAAGAATAAAAAATTAGAAGAGATGAAGAAAGCAATTATATGCCCTAGTCAACTGAAAGACATAATAACAAATTAGTTATTGGGATGATTGATGCCCCCTCTAGAGATTATCCATGTAAAAAATACATGATTGAGCTCCTGAAAGAACAAATGTGGAGAAAAAGTTAGAAAATAATAGAAGAAAAAGAAAGGATTTTTTTTTAAAAGATAAACAATGGATGCAAGAATCATGATTATGAATGAAATAAGGATGGTGGATTATTATGATGATTAGTTATGATGATATGAGGATAGAAACCTTTATTTAATATAGAAATGAATGTTATGCACTAAGGTATATAAGACCAAGGTGACGATGTATCAATGTATGGATTGACTTGCAAGAAAACAACAAATGACTTGCAAGCAAACAACAAACAAGAGGATGTCCTAGCACTCACAATGAATTTGATACTCTTGTTGGGTCTATCATGAGAAAAAAATAGACATAAGGAATTCCATACACATCACAAGGTAGTTGACATTGATAGGTTTGGTGAGAGAACAACCAACAAACATGACACACAAAAATAATAGACCTTGCTTCAAAGTATATCATTTAAAATGCACCATGATATATAATGATCATAGTGACCTTGAGTAGGCATAGCATGGGTCAAAATATGAGTCAAAATACAAATCAAAGAAATAAATAATCAACTATCAACTAACAAAAAGCAGTTTTACCCCTTGCCAAGGTGTGGAAAAAATAAATATGGTTCAAGAGTATATTAGCTCTGAGCTTCTTGACCCTAAGACCCTTCAAGAATCTCAGAGCTAATATACTCTTTTAAATATTCATCAAGCTCTTGAACCTTAAAAGATAGTTAGCTAATATACTCTTGAACCATACTTAGTAATTTGATGACATATGGTCCTAGCCAATTAGGCTCAAATTCACCTATCTTTTCTTTAACCTAAAGATTTATCTAATTTTCCTTAAGGAAAAGATCACCAATCTCAAAATATTGAGCTTTGAGCTTCTTGTTGTAACTAAAATGAATGTGGTTTTGGTATGACTAAAAGTGATTGGGATCATTGAGGTGGCATTCATGCAAAAATTCTAACTCATCTAGCATGTAACTCGATACTCATCATATCAATGAGGTGTCATAAGGAGACACATAAAGATGGAAGTTTGATGTCAATTGGTAAGATGGCATTGGATCCAAAGATGAGGGAATATGGAATACCACCAATTGGTGTGTGGATGCTAGTGTTATATTCCTAGAGTTCAAGATTAAGTTGTTGGTGTTAGTCATGACTAGCATCATTGACTATCTTTTTGATTATTTTTTAAGAGATTTTTTAGATGCCCCTACTTGACCATTACTTTGTGGGTACTATGATTGGATATGGAAGCAATCACAAAAAATACAAACTTCATTATTTTTAATAATTTACCATTATCAGTGATAATGGTGGAAAGGACATTATAATGATAGATAATATAGTGAAGGATGAATTTAGATATCTACTATCTACTGGTATAGGTAAGATAAATGGCTTTGACCCATTTGGTGAAGTATTCAATATTTTTTACAATGATTTTATGGTCATTGGAGGAAGATGGATGAATATTACCAACGATATTAAGGCCGCACTATGAAAAGAGCCAATGAGTATTGATGGGTTGCAACACCTATGATGGTGCATGAATCAAATCTCCATATTTTTGGTAGGCGAGATATTTATTTACTAACTAGCATGTATCCCATTCCATGGTGGGACAATAGAAGATTATTCACAAGAATTTTTTTGACTAATATAATATTGCTAGTGTTTGCACCATAGATATTGTCATGCATCTCTTTTAATGCAATAGAATCCTCTTTTTAATTAAGGCATCTAATTAAGGTACCATCAATGCTCCTTCAATGTAATTTTCTTCCAAGGATGGTAAAACAAGATGAGCGATGGATACAAATTTTGTGTTATGTATGGGATAGGTGAGGTGGTAAAATTTGATTATGGAGGTAATTTTATACATCATGATATCTAAGGGTTGTTGGGACCAACAAGTTCACAACTGAGATCTAATTTAGGGACATCATATGTGGGGACCAAAATATTCTTGACTAATAATTTATAGTGTTGACCATTTTGTTGCAAAAACACCTATATTTGCATTTGTCTCTTCATATATAGATGCGCCTATGCTATCCTCATGCAAATTGTCATTAAAAACTTTACCATCAAAAAGGGACAAAAAAGGTAAAAGATCAAACAGTGCTGCATCTTATTGTTCACCATTTGTATCATCAACATGTGCATGCATTGCATAATGAACTACCTCATTGATTTCTTTGATAAATAATTTGTATGCACATCTTCCTCATTATCCATCCTAATGCAACAAATTTTAAGCTCATTCCTCTCATTCTCAAGCTAGAGGTCATCATTAATTTCTTCATTAGAATCACCCACGAATGATTGATCTAACTAAAGGTAGGTGCACACGCTATCATCATCTTATGTACTACTATCATATAGTTCACCAACACCTTCTACCCCTAGAAACACAAACACCACTTGATATTGTGCTTATACTTGATGTTTCATCCACACAATCATTGCCATCAACAACATGTTTATTGTTAGCAACTTATGTTCTTAAGGACAAAGATTTTGCAATCATCTCTTCTAAGACCATCAATGTAATCAATGCACCTATATTCTTGTTGCATGCTCATCAAATTAAATTCTTCTTGTATTAAACTAGAACCTAGAGTAACATCACAAGCTCTAAGAAACATATCAATATAGGAAAGTGTGTTAGGTCAAGAATAAATTGGGATATCAAAAGAGAAACACCAAAACTATGACTAAAATCCATGTTGGACTCTCCCTCTTTCCATTTGATGTTTTTTAATTATTCAACAAGAGCAGAAGGGTCTAGATGCAAATAAAATTCTTCTTCAAATGCAACCACAAGTTGATTCCATGAAGCAAAAGAATGCTCAGTGAAACTAGCAAACCAATTCTTTATCTTTCATCTAGTGACCTAACAAAAAAATATCATTCACATGTCTTCATCATCAAAATAATAATTTTCCATCAATTCTAAAAATACTCCAACATGTGCATCCCCCTCCCAATGAACATACCAACCGAATCTTGGCATCAATCTATAGATTGAAGACCTCATCGTTTGCCTTTCATAATTGACCCAAGAAAGGTCAAACTACATATAAATGGGATCTAGTGGGACAACAAAGGATGGAGAAACCCGTTTTTTCTGTAACAACAAGGAGTCTTTGTGATCATAGAGCCTTGATTCTTTCTTCACATTACCTTTCATATTTGAGGAGCACATTTATCCTCAACTTCTTTTCAAGTATAGATTCTTGCAACTCTAAATATGAATTTATGTTTATTGTTGGGCTTTATGAGAAACATGAGACTCATCCTCATAATATTCCTAGACACGTGCTCTATTATAGCATCTAGGGTTTGAATTATATACTACATTGGTTGTAGTAACTCAAGGGTAAATGCATCCATTCCATCTATCCATGGATGGTTACAATTAATTGTACATAATAGAAAACAAAGGAGATTTTTTTGTTTCTTTACCAAGAAAGAAACCATAGCACGATGAATTAAAAGAAAATGGGATACCTTAAGACCAATTTTGGTCACATGATATGTGTTCTTGAAACATGAACAATAGTAGAAATTAAAAAGAAAACAAAGTCACCACCTCACAGATATGAGGAAATCCTTGAAGCACACCTCTAAGACATAATTTTGATTCTGGGTTACAGCCACCAATAGAGTCTTCAATGTCTTCTCAACCCAACAACCCTTGTCATATTTCAAGCACCATTTTGTTGGCATAAGTATATAGGATTCGAAACTTACCTAGAACACAATGCACAACTACAAATCTTCTCAATCTACTAGGGCTCTCAAAATATTATTTTATGCTTTATATCCCTAGTAATGGTGCCATATTTTTGGTTTAAGTTCAAGAGAATCCAAACTTACCCAACAAAATCATAGCTACAAACTTTTGTTATTGAGATGTTCAAAAAAAATTCAATCACCTAAGACCTAAAAATTACTAATTCTTCCCTAGCAACAATACCATCTTGTTGGATCCCAAAATCACTGCTTCGCTTCCTAGAACCAAATCTTATTCACAAGGCCAGGGTTTTCATCATGCAAGTGAAATTGTCTCATCAATAGAATGTGGAGGGTTATGGGAAACACTACGAGAGTGGGTTATATCTCCTATGCTTCAAGATCATCTTAGACTTGAGAGGGTATTCCAAGGGCTATACCTTAATAGGTATTGAAATCACATAAAATGAACAATAATGAATTAATGATAGTTAAACCCAAGTTATTAACTTGGCCCCAAAGATTGCCACTAAATGTTGCTCCACTCCCTAGAACCAAGTATCACTCACAAGGCTAGGGTTGTCGTCATGCAAGTGAAATTAGATCATCAAAAAATTGTGGAAGGTTGAAGGTCAACTCTATTAGAATGGATTATATTTCCTATGCTTCGAGCTTAACTTAGACTCGAGAGGGTATTCACATGGGTATACCTTAAGAGATATTGAAGTCACATTTAATGATCAATACTTAATTAATAATAGACAAACTTAATCTACCAAGTTGGCCCCAAATATTGTCACTAAACCAAGTACAACTAACTATTTCAAGACCATTATATAACTAATATAATTGTGCAAGAATAACCCACATAAGTAGATTCATTTAACAACTCTCTTAATGATAAATCTTAGGTTATGATACGAGGTTATGGATGCAAAAACATACTCCTCCTATATTAATGATTTATGTTTGATTTTATGGTGCAATATTGGTGTATGGTTCTAGATCGGTGCCTATTTATTCAGAAATAGAGTCACAACCCATTGAATGGAAAACAAAACATAAAAAGAACATGTCTTATAATTTCATATGCCTAATATTGTGAAATTAAATTGATAGAACATACTTATTTATCCAAAATAGAGTTGCATAAATTAATGTGCAATATGAAAGAGATTATTACAAAGCTTTCAATAGTTTCAGAATGTTGTTACATTCATCTCATCCATGATTACACTCAAACCAGAAAGTGTGGCAAAGGAAAATCCCTAGCTACGACTACAAACCCTCCAAAATATATGCATACTACTCTAGAGACACTTTGACACATAACTCAATTGCATTTGTTGAATCCTCTTGTACCCAAAAATATGCAATCTAAAGAATGGGAAAGACTTGGCATCAATGAATGCCTTGCAACTTCTTTGACATCTAGAAACCTCCACAAAACCAACCTCTCAAAATTATCAAAATCATCCTTAATATGCCCACAAGGCATCAAGCACTAAACACCACATTGTTGCTTTGTTGAATCCATGACTGAGGTTAATTCCCACCCAAAATGGGCACTATATATTGAAGGGAAATATTTGTAATCAATTACATGGTAGCTTGGATAGCCACAATTACAACAAGTAGGTGTAGCAAGTGGAGGAGAAGCATGTAGTTTTGTAAAGTTTAACCTCTTTTCTTTCCTCCTTTTATTGGCAATTCTGACAAATAGACTTATTTGTTCTTTTACCTTTCTCCAACCTTGGTTCTTTATCTTCATCTTCGTCAGAGGTCAAGCAAGAATTGGGAACCACGTCAAAGGTTATCGTAGTTCCTAGAACCTCAAGAAGCTTCGACAACATCATTTTTTCCTTTCTTTATGCCTTCATCATTTGATTACCTTGTCAAGGGTTTTGACCCCATAAGGAACTATTAGGACATACTTCATATGCATATGCAAAGGAAGGGGCTCAAGACTATAGGGGCAATCGATTATTGAGTCCCAACACTAATCATGACTAGTCAAGTTCATATTCACCTCCATGTACCTGAAGTTATGGTCTTTCCACTTTGATTATTTGGTTACATGGTATTGTAATTGTATAAACTTAATCTTTATGTTGTTGATGAATAATGATAATTTTATTGTTAATAAATAAAGAAAAAATTGTTCTCATGGCTATAGCACATAGCTACTTGTGAATAAGTTAGCTGAAAATATCACTAAGGTCACAAGGTGGTATATGTCAAAAGCTTAAGGGTGATTGAAGTTGAAATCCATTGGGTTGGATGGTTTCACTACTTGGGAAATCTCTCTTGTGTTTATATGACCTTTTGGGATTGAAGATGGACCCCTAGTGTAGTATGAGATACATTGACTCTTCTTCCCAATTGTTTGATTGTGTACTTGACCTTGTTGGGTGAAGGATGATCCCTGGTGTAGTATGGGATACATCAAGTCCTCTTCCTAGTTAATCCTTGGTTAAATCCAATTACAACCTAAGTCTATGACCTTGAATCCTTCATAGGATTGTTGTCTAGGATAGCTTGCCATGTCCACTTGGTTGGGGTGGATTGGCAATGATTCACTCGGTTGGGTTTGTTGCACCCTTAAGGATAGTAAACAGAGACCCGAGCAACTAGGATGCTAATCATGACTAGTCAAGTTCATATTCACCTCCATATATCTGAAGTTATGGTCTTTCCACTCTAATTATTTGGTTACATGCTATTGTAATTGTATAAAAATCTTTATGTTGTTGATGAATAATGTTGGTTTTATTTTTAATAAATAAATAAAATTTCTCTCATGGTTGAGTTTCTACAACATACTTTAGTCAAAATAGTATTGGGATGGGTGACCTCCCAAGAAACCTTGATGCTTTACCCCTATGAACATCACCTAGATGTAATAAATGCTAAATAGACTAATCATGTTCATGAAAAATAGATTTATATGAACACTACAAATATCACTTTACTTAAACATCACTAAATTTAATGGTCAAACAAACAAAAGTAATTTTACACCTTATCCACACTAAAATATGATAAATATTTGTCCTGTTTTTTATTGATAAAATTGACCTTTGATTTTTGAGTTAATTGTTATTTAAAAATAGCCATAAAATTTTTATAAAAAAATTCAATTCAAAAACTACATAATTAAAATACAAGAAAGCATGGTAACACAATATTCAGTGAGAAAATAAAATGTTCCATAACAATTTTA
>VDFB02120049.1:0-14608 GCA_007258455.2 Sequoia sempervirens | reverse complement strand
TCAATGATGAAGTTTAGAACATTCATGAGGTCTTCAAGGACATCAGTAACGTGCCCCTACCCAATCGAGAGCAGCTTGAGGCAGAGCAGATCTTAGAGTCCAGGGTGAAAAAGTCTACGAGGCACAAGAACTACATGGAACACCTTGTCAAGTGGCAAGGCATACCTGAATCTGAGGCTACCTGGGTTGAAGAAGTAGATTTCAAGAAGCAAAAAATTGATCCATCACTGCTGACACCTCAAGTTCCTTGATCTTCGTGCTGAGAGGGGGAGAATGGTGCAGGAGCACCTACTTGAGTACAAGCACAAATTTTGAGGTGTTATTTTTAATCATTTTGTTTTTGTTAGGAATGGTCTTTAGCACCATTTATATTGTGTATAAGTACCTTTTTAGAGCTTAGGTTTTAATTTTGAATAAGTTAGGAATCATTATGTGGTTGATTCCTAAGGTTTTGGTTAAAACGCAAAACACAGTGTGTTTTCGAACACACATCTTTTGGTCACTTTTAAGCCCGAAAAAAAACCTAACGGTTTCTTTGTGATGGAAAAGAAAGCCTCGACCTTTTTTGAGGTGGTTGAATGTTTTTGGATGGTGACAGCTTTCTGGAGAATAAGAAAAAAATCAGTTTCCAGCGTGCATTTTCCAATTGTCTCTGTTTTCTTATTTCTTTCTGCAAGATAATGTATTGATTAATAATCTTGAAACATTTAGCATGTATTAAGGTTGCTTTAAAGCTTTTTATTAGCATAGGAACTATATCATATTCATTTCAAAGTTTGTATTTACTGTGTTTTTCTTTAAGTATTAATTTTGACTAGTAAAAGATAGAATAATGGAGTTTTAGCGGCATTACCACTGTACTCAAGCATGAGTTCATTGGAAATGAAGCTAGACTCCACTACTATACATAAAATAAAATTAGGAAACTATAAAAGATTATATGGAATGCAAAGATTCTAATTCCTAGGCGAGCCATCAATGCCCGATTAGGAAAATATATTGTTTTTGCATAGTCCCAACGCAGGGGTGATGAGTATTTTTTAGTACGTGGTATATAAAGATTGTAGGGGCCTTTTAAGGGTCTGATAGGAGGTGTGAGTCATTAAAATTTCAACTGGTAGTTGGAGGATGAGGACAGTTCAATTTATGTTCAAGAAAAGGCTTGAAAGCACTATAATTCCTTGAAATCAGCATCAGTCTTGTGTATGGCCTGTGAGTTGAGTCAGAGTGCCTTTTGGAGTTTCTGGTGTCCACCGAGCTGAGGGGTGAGATAACTCAAGAAACCAAGTTTAAGAGGCCAAATAGGCTCATGGCTACAAGCCCTCCTAAAACCCTAGGGTTTTGAGGCAGCGATAGAGGAAAGAGGGATTGTACTAGGACAAGAACCCTTCCTAGACTTTTGACAGTGATTTTTAAGACAACTAAACTAATTCACACCCCTACAACAAGGTTGGGCAGAATGGAAGATTGACTGGTCTTTAGAGGAATAAGGGCTAGTTGGTGCATGTGGAGAAAGAGCATCAAGTAATGCTTGGTAGCAGCAAATTTACAATGATAGCAGGGTTGCTAAAGTAAACCGGGGGTGCCTCAAAAAACAGAGGACCTATAGGTTGTAGGGTGAATGAACTAGCACCTTAAGGAGTTCTTAAGACAAAGACTCAAGAATTGAGATTGTGTTTTCTCAATCAACCCTGGTTCTATCACCCTGGTGATGTGTTGGCGAGATACCTTGTTTTTGGGATGAATTGTTTTGAAGGTTACTCTAATAGTGTGTTGGTGGTACACCTTGTTGTTGGGATGAACTGTTTCAAAGGTTACCCTGATAGTGTGTAGGTGGTACATCTTGTTGTTGGGAAAATGCCTATATCACAATGTGAGCTAGAATACATAGATCAAGATTTAGTCCAAAGCAAGATGTAAGTACTTTCCCCCCTATGTCTAGCAATGTAGGTAATAGATTATCTTGTAATAGGATAACATGTTTGGATAGAGTATGCCCTTTTTGCATAAGCAAATGTAAAGTGTACACCAAAGATTTATCAAGATCAAGATAAGTTAGTTTGGATAAAAATGGATTGGACTCATTATGGATAGATTGAGATACTTCCACTTGAAATGGTGCATGTAGATGCTCAATTCTTACACATGACACCTATTTTCCAGGTTTTCACCATGGTACTTGTCCAAAGTGCCACCATAGTTGTCTTAAATGGATGATGATTTTTCTCTTGATTTTTTTGTTTTTTTATTGATTTTTGATGTCACACAAAATGCCTATTTACCAGATGGTGAAAATTTTTTGCTCATGTTGAACCACCTAGTGGTGCTGATGTAGATGTTGTTGGTGCTAAGATGGGTGTTGTTGTCATGATGTGCCAATGGTATCCTACTTGGAGGAGTTTTTTTGCTAGGATATAGGCGCTTGAATATAACCCCTGATAATTATTATCTTCCTTATTGATACTGAAGTTAACCTTACCTTGATGCACACATCGTGATAGAGTTCCCTTAGATATCATGGATGGTGAAATACGTTGAGAGATATGATATTTATATAGATTTTTTGACAGTTTGGAACCTTTGACTCTCCAAACTTGGGATGATGAGCAATGATTGGTGGATATGGAGATTTGATTGGGACCAGCATTTTGATATACCTCGTAGGTCACTCTTGAAGCTTTCTTTTGCATTACTGGGCTTCTTTTATGGATGAAATTCCCTTTTTTATTTTTCCCCATAGTTTCTTTGACTAATGGAGTTTGATAGAGATTATTTTCTTGCTTTTTCTTTGGTCCATTTAAAATTTTAGTGTCCATTTTGTTTTATTGATTCCTTTTCTTCAATGACTTGCTTCTCTCTTGGATATATATTTTTCTCTTTTTGTTCATCCAATCAAAGGGTTGAAATATGCATGGATGATGATTCATGGCATGGCTACTTATAGCACTGGTAGAAAATTCACCACAAGGACTCTTCATGCTCTCTATGTTGATGTTTGCATTAGATAAAGTTTTTCGCAGTATTATAGAGGTATCACTGGTATGTTTAGATCCATTAATTTTTGAATAACAAAGACCTTGATGCTTAGGATTGCCAATAATCTACACTAGTTCTAGGATACCCTATTCATGTAGGCCTAATCATGTGTCTTGATGTTGATAAATTTTATTTGTAATAGGATATGTCTTACCTTGGAAACAAGGTGCTAATCCTTCTCTCCTCTGTTGTGGATCTTCAAATGTGATAGCTTCTTCACTGATAGGATCCTTCATATGTGGGATAACTTCTTGATTGATATTTTCAAACTGATCCTATGAAATATCAAATTTTGATGGCCTTTCAAAATATATTGGTGCTTCTTTGATTGTTGTATACCCAATGCTCTACTACTCAGGATTGTCAGTTATCTTTACTAATTTTAAGATATTGTGCTCCATATTTTCATGATTGATATCTTCAACCTTATTGGAGGATGTTTCTAATATTAATGCTTCTTCTTGATCAATTTCAGATATGTCTATAGATTCTTCTATACGTTGATTATGTGTAAATATGTTAAGAGTAGGCAACTCTTGTTCCTTTGTAATTTCATCAAGAGTATGAGACTCTTGTTTTGGATGAAGATCATTTACATGTCCATTAGGAGTAAGCATCTCATGGGTAAATGTATGTGTGATTGGTATATGGATTTGTTCTTTGTTTGGAAAACCTTGGATTTCTTGGAAGATGTGTGCCAATTCATTGTAGTATTTTGATGATAGGGATTCTTGATCTTGAATTTGTATGGTATTATCTTTGATATGCTTTTGTTCATGGTCTTGACATGGATCAATTTCAAAGAAGGGGTTACTTGTAAAGGATCCTTGAATTTCCTCAAAATGTGGACATATGGTGATAGCTCTTGGCTTAGATTTTCTGCATTAGGTATAAGTGTGGGATTAAGAATCTCTTGACCATCAATATGTACTATCACGAGGTTGAATGATGTTAGTATATCTTGGACTGGATCATTGCTAGACTTGGGTGATTGAGTTTCATTAGGATTTGGATTAAATTCTTGATGTATGCCCTTTTATTCACTTGATGATGTAGAGACATTTTCAATGTGATTGGTGATAGATAGCTCTTGAACATCATCTTCAACTTTTGAGGTTGAGATATTGTCATTGGTAGATGGACCTTGAATGCCATCTTAAATAGCTACTTCCCCTTGATCAATAAGGTCTTGGATGATATTTTTGAGTGTAACACATTCTAATGCATCATGACCTTTTATTCCATGGTATTTACAATAGATCTTGCCATCATACCATGGGAATTTGATGCTAGGTTACCACTTCATGGAATTTTTGGAAGTGTGATAAGTTTTGCATTGACTAGTTGGTTTAACACACCCTCAATTGGCTCCCCTAAAGGAGTGTACTCACATTTAACAGTATGGTTTTATTTTAAGGTTGGTTATGGTGAGGATGTATTTTGAGATGGAATTTCCTGATTTGAAGTTTGATATTGTTGATGGATTTGATTTTGATTTTGTGACCATTGATTTTGTTGATTCACTTGATTTTGTGGAAATAGACCTTGTTGTTGATATGAATCAATGTTTTTAAGATATTGGAAGTGTTGTTGATGTGGATATTGAGATGTTTTAGGATGTGTGTTTGTTTGTTATTGGGGGTTTTGAATGAAGGAAGATACATATTGATTTTTCATAACATTAGGATCTTGATTTTGTTGTTGTAACCATTATTGCTATTGTGCATTGTAATCATATGATGGGGGTTGTTTGTATGAGGTATCTTGATGTTGAACATGTTGTTGATGATATGAATCTATTTTTTGAGGATTTTCAAGATGTTGATATTGTGACTCACTCTTCTGATGGTGTCCAAAGCATTGTTGATAAATTTTTCCTATTCTATTTTTAATTTCATTTAGGGCAAGTTGATGTTGTAGATTTTGACAGTGATTTTGAAACCCTTGATGTTGTTGTCAGGTAATAGATTGATGTTGAAATGTTGTTGGGGATATTATGGTTACGTGCTTAGTATTTATTGATGCTCAATACCCTGTCGTAAGGTCACTTAGTTTATATCCCCATGGGTTACTTCCATCATTTATGGTTTTTGTTGGGGGTATACTAGCACTACTTTTGTTTACTTCCATTTTTCTTCTATGTTGTGAATGAATGGTTGTCACAAACAAGTGTCAAGATATTTTTGAACATTTTATGACTCTTAACTATGGAAAAGGTTGAACTAGAGCAACTAGTCACCAAATGATTATAAGGTGAAAGTGTTGGTGTTTTGATATGGTTTTTATGAAGCTCAAGACCCTAAAGTTTTAAGTGTTGTTTTGGGGTGACACTATTCTTGGATCTCAAAATGTTGAAAGGCCTGGATTGATATCTCACTTCTCCTTCTAGAGGATATGTTGTAGAAAATCTTGAACTATCTGTGAGTTCCAAGTAACTATTGATATATTAGAAGTGTGAGTGAGGGAATAATCTAGGTTTGTTTGTTTTGATTATGACTTCCAAAAGTAGGATGAAATGTTGAGAGTGGATGAAGGGCTATATGACTTATTTGGGTTTCCAATTATTTTGTTCTAACAAGGATCTTCTAAGTAGCTTTGATTTATTTTTCTAGTTTTTTGTAGGACAGAGCAATAGCGATGGGTTTTTGAGCAAAAGTGCTAACCTATGAGAAAAAGCGGCCAAGTTTCTCAACTACAAGAAAGTTGTTGTCAAGTGCAGGTTTTTGAGAAGCAAGTGTGAGTTGAAATATCAAGTGAAACCTCTATATTTTTTTGTCCAATGTGGTGAGTTACTCAATCAAAAGTGATTTTTCTTGGCAATTGTGAGCATTTTTTAGGCAAGTGCACCAGATTCTGAGAAGCAAGTGCAAGCATAAAAGGAGTAAGCATGCTAGTTTTGCATCAAGTGCACAAATTCTATCAATGAAATTTCTCTAGCAAGTGCGAGTAGTTTTGGATCAAATGGGCTAGAAATAGTAGAAAAAGTGACCTTTGTGTAAATTGGTTTTCCAGCTTCAGTATTTTGGCAGCAATGTTGATGTTTTTCTTGTAGTTTTTGGACATTTTGATATGCTTATAGATGTGGCAAGTTATACAACTTTGAATAACTCAAAAAGAATGTACTTTTTTGACTTGTATGTCTATGGCTTTAAGTTGTGAAATCATGATACCCAAGCCATAGTTTCCAACATTTACTTCAAGCCAATGTAGCCTGAAATTAAAGCTTGAATATGTGAAAACCTTTAAGGAGATCCTTCAAGGAGTGAAAATATAGGGCTTCTCTTAAAAGAATACACTAAGTCAAAGGGTTTGTGATTCAACCATCATGATTAGTGTTTGTTTCAATATGTTATTTTTAGCTCAAGCACAATGTTTGATGTCAAAATTTGTTTTGAATTTTTTTGAATTTTTTTACATAAACAAGAATTACAACCCTAGAGATATAGACCATCCTTTTAGGTAGGATTGTCTCATGCCTCGAAGGGATGATCTTACATGCAAATTATGGCGCGGGCCTAAAGTCAGACATGGCAAGTAACTTCTCGGAAGTAAATTATGATGCACCACCTTCAAAGAATGTTTTTGGATAAAAGGGTAGGTTCTACAAAAATTTGGCTCTTAGTAATGTTTTGGGGTTATTAGTTTTAGATGTCTATACATGTGGCATTTTTTTCAATTAAGAGACCTCCCAACCCTCTCGGTTTTTAATGTATCACACGTATACTAGGGGAGACTGACATTGGTATAGAACATCAATCGATGTGTGAGAACTTTCCTCACACCCACGTTTATTTATATAGCAGTCCAAAATGAGAGTAACACTTAGGTCACCTATGAGTTCTCTGACGTGGGATGTGTCTCAATAGGCAAACCCTCTAAAGGTATTCTTTGAAAATAAAGGTGCGAAGATCAAGATGTTTTTGCTCAACCAAGATCACCAAAAGGTGTGAGGGGAGAAGACAACCATCTAGCTTGCCAAGTATTGAATACACGAAATACAATTCATAACAATTTCATTCTTTTTAAGCACCTCGAATGATGTTATCCCTAAGATAATGTGTGAAAAGCATAACAATGGTTCTTTTTAATTACACCAACATGAAGTATTCAAGATATCAATCAATTAAGATAGCAAAGGTGTAATACAAAAAACTGATTTGTTCATTTTTAAGCCCAAATTTTTGAGTGTTTCCAAATTGATCCTAGTCTTACTTGGTCAACAAAAACAAATGTGAGTGTGCATCAACAAAAGGAAATCATTTTGGTCATTTGTGTTGTTCTTTTTATGCACCAAAATAAATATTCCTAACTTAGAAAACTTTGAAATGGTTCATTTTTAAAGCACCAAAAGTGAAGTTTTCATTTGTGTTGTTCTTTTTATGCACCAAATAAAAATTCCTAACTTAGAAAGCATTGAAATTGTTCATTTTAGAGCACTTAAAAAAAATGTGTTTGTTGTAGGTTCTTCTTAAGAACCAAAACAAAAGATTCCTAACTTAAAAATCATTAAAATGGTTCATTTTAAAGCACTAAACAAGAAAAATGCAATTGAAAATAGAATCTTATCTATAATCAAGAACACTAATTTAAGATCTATTCCTACACTTACGAAATGAATTTCTAAGCTATTAAAAACATATAAGGAAATCCTACTATTACCAAATTGAATTCAAAACAAAGAGAGGTTATCATCCCCTATTGGAGTATATTCACAAGGATGTAGTTTCTCATATCATTGTGAAGCCTCCATAGTTCGTGTGTGAAGCCTCCATGTGATGTCTTGGTTGGTTGATTGAAGATATGTTGAAGCTATATCAATGGGTTTTTGGAATTACTTCATTGTCTAAATAGGTTGATTTATTCCATCCTTTTTATGAGGAAAGAGGTTTGTTAGATAGAAAATATGATTTGAAATGGATGATCAAGATTAAACAATGTTGAATCAAGATCGATGGTTGAAAGGTGTTGAGAGGATTTAGGCATTAATAATATGTGCAAAATAGATTGAATGATTGGTGGGATTGAGGAATAGATTGATCAGTCAAGAATAGATTGATCAGTTGAAAGGAATCATAATTTTCTCAATCAAGAATAGATTGATTTGTCACCTGATTGGATTGAGAAATTAGGGGATCACAATTTACTCAATCAAGAAAGTGGTTGAAAAAGATTAATTAATTGATTAGATTCATTCATTCATTTTGGAGTTGAACATGCAAATCAAGTTTGACTTTTGTAAACAAAGTTGCATTAGTTTGATTTGATTTTTGATGATGATTTGAATAGTATGATTTAATTATTCAATTTTGGAGGGAAAGTGAGTTAATTAAATTATTATGATTTAATAATTTAATCGAGACTTAGGGGAATAAAGTGATTTAATGATGTAATTAAATAATTGGTGTTATTTAACTAATCCAGATGAATTAAAGTTAGATTAGGACTTTATTAAATAAATGTAATTTATTTAATTGGTCAAAATGATAAAACATGAATTAATTAAATAATGTAATATTATTCAATTAATAACAGAAACAAGCTTTTTAGGACTATATTAAATAAATAGAATTTATTTCATTAGGCAAAAATGATGGAAAAGTGAATTAATTAAATAATGTTGTATTATTTAATTAATAAGGGAAATTATGGTTTTTTGGTGCTTTTGATGTGAAATATAGCAATGTTTGATGATGATGATGTTGATGATGTGAAAATATAATTTAGGGTTACCTTAGAATAGTGGTTTACACTTTCTAAGAGGAAGGAAATTTCGGGTTTTTTCCATTCCCCATACTGAATGGGTTCGACCGAACCAATGAAAGCCTAAATAAAAAAAACATATTCAAATGGGTTCGGCTGAACAAGGGTTCGACCGAACCCCTTCAATATGAGAAAAACAAAAAATTGTTTCATTTTCACTGTCACTTTTACTTTCTTCTTTTACCAGTCATTGTCCTGGTGCGTGCGGCGAATAGAGTCCGTGACGATGACAAAACAAGGTTTCTTTCTCCGGCGAAAGCAAATTTCCGTTCATCTCTTCAAAGTTCATCATTCCAGTTTGCATATTGAGCACTATTGAGCACTAGGTATTTAAAATTCAATTTTTTTAGAGTTCAAAATGCATCTATTTGTTTAATTTCGAAACCCTAAATGCGAATTTTTTTAAATTTGTTGAATTCAAATTGCACTTGTTTGAAACTTTTTAAAGCATTTTCAATACAGTATTTTGCTTCCCCGTTTTGCATATATTTTTGTCTTGTTAAAGACCTTTCATGAGAAAAATGAATATCAAAACTATCAACTATCTGTTAGGGGATGAGAGGTCTATAATTTCTATGCATCGACACCTTTTCAATGCATCTACAACATTATTTCAAGTGTCAAATGCTCCAACATCACCTCCCCATCATCTACCATTTCATAGTGGACACCTTAACTATCGTCCAACTAATAACACAACAAATAAACTAAATACATATGTCACAAAATAATTTTAAAACTACAAATTTAGGGTCAAACTTGTAGATGAAAATGTAAATTCCATACATGTAGGAGTGAACCATGAAAGTCATATCTTGGTTTGTTAAGGTGTCATAATATTAAATCTTATAAAAAATCAAGAATCATATCATTGATTATTTACATTACAATAAAATATCTCCATATAACAAATGAAGCTAAAACCCCTAACCCTCTTTGTCAATTCTATAGTGTGCTTGTCTAGTATTTTTAAATTCAATTGTATGTTCGAAGGTAATTTGTGTATTTACTTATTGTATTTATTTATCCTAGCTAATTAGAAAAGAAAACTCTAAAGAAATTATTTTCTTTTCATTTTGGCAAAGCCGTTTAATTTGGTATGTCCTACGATTTGGCCATAAAGGTTTTCTTGAATCTTATTTAGTTTTTAGATTTAAGTGCTTTCTCATTGTCTAATTTATTAATCAAATCTAAACATTGTTCGATCCTTATTTCCTTCTAATACCAAAATCATCCTCTTTTCCTAGTAAGAAGTCATAGTTCAATCCCACCATGGTTGTGAATCAAGCTAAAATTGGTATGATTGGGAATATGCATGATACTAAATTTATCATAATGGAGAAGAATCATTTGACCATGAGTCCCTTGTTGAGAAAATGGTAATCAAGATATAGCTTTGATGCACACAACCTTTCTTTTCGATCTTGCAAATTTGGCTAGTAATATTATCCTAGTACAATGATCATCTCCTTCATATACTATGTTGATTAATAAGTCATGGAAAGAAAGTAAGTACTAAAGTTAAATAGGTAAAAGGATAAGCTCAACAATCCCTTTGAGTGATGTGCCATTTTCCTCCATCCCAAGCTTATTCTTCATGTATTCCTCCTATTGTTTTACTCCTATCTATCTTATAATGCCACTTATTTCTCCTTCCACCAAATCTCCCCAAATTTATCCTCTCCCTTTTTCCTAGATCTCATCTCATGATTACTTATTATGATGCACATAGTTCTCTTTGTCTCCACATTCCTCATTATTTCGTTTACACTTCCCATGTTCCCCTCAATCGCGATATTCCTACGTAAGTCTTTGTCACTCCACACTCATTTATTATGTCACAACAAATTTATACACCACCTTCCATTTCTCATCTTGCCACTTTCATTCATGTCCTTAATCCTAGTGCGCCTCTATATACCCTTGACATTAATGTTTAAAGTCTTGTTGAGATGAAAAGTAATGTTGATTCCTTACCTAATGAAACAAAAGACATTACTACAGTAAAACAAACACAATTCACTTCTAATTTTACATATTCATTTTTGTTGGATTTTTGGATCCTAGATTTGAGATGCACAATGTTAAAGGAGATTCCATGACACATTCAAGGTTCTTTAGTACATATTTGGATTTTGTGTATGATGATAAGTTATTGGCTAAGTTATTCCCATGAAATTTAAAATATTATGCTATTAAATGATTGTATTATCTTCCATTTGGGTCTACTTTTTAATATTGAAATTGGTCAATGCAAATATTGCGAATGTTGGATTGAAGTTTATTATTTTAGATTTTTTGACTATAAACAAGGATTCAGTATACATTCTTAATACTTGTGCAAGGAGATGAATGTTAAGAACTAAAGTTGTTAGAGGCTACCACACTTAATTATGGATTCTAATGCTTCATCTACATCCTACCCTTGTCAATTTGAAAAGAAAATTATTTCCCAAAAGGATAGTAAAAAAAATAATGGAAAATGACCATTGTACAAACTATATACATTATAAATGTTTGTAATATTATGACTCTAAAGCCTCCAACTTTTTACTTTGTAAAATGTGCTTCAAAATTTACTTAGTGCAAACATGATTACACTTCCTCCTATTAGGCCATTAGATAAATCTAAGGTTATTCCCAAAAGATATAATGTGAAAGAATTTTGTTATTAAATTGTGTAGAGTTAATTGTACTATATCACATTTTATGGGATTAAGGAATAATTGATTAAGGATTCCATTGATAAAAAAAAATTAGGTTGAGGGGCACATTGGGTCAATCCTTCAATTGTTCCTCCTAATGAAAATTCTAAATATTTTACACTAAATAAATCTAATAAAATGGTTTTATATGAGGGTCATGAGATTGACGTACATATACATGTTGACGAGCTTGAAATCATTGATTCACCTACATGTGAGGAATGATTTGTTGGTATTAATAAAAATTATAAGGGTACTTATTCTTCTTCTTGTGTACTAGTGATTGAATTTTATATAAATTTCTATGGACTAACCAGTATTCAAACTTAGCACCTCCCATTTGGTGTTAGGATGCTCTACTATTGAGTTAATGGCTCACATTGTGATGAGTCCTTTTATGGCTTAGGTGTGTATCATTTCTCCAACACACTCCCTTTGAGCACAACATAGGTGTCAAATGCACCTAGCTTGGTTTCAATACCATGTTGAAATTTCCATGAACTAGTTAGGATGCAAATCTCCACCACTAAGCTACCCACCCACTTTATGACAAATCAATTTACAGTTTAGGTATGCTAATTTTTTTTACACCTTTTTCACATTGTGAGATATTACCAAATAATTATAATGGTCCTTTTGGTTTTGTGTGGATCATGAACCATGTAAGGGTGTGTTTATTGATCTTACTCACCAATAAAATGTATGCATTGAATAATTTTTGTTTTATCATCATTTTATAAACAAGCATATGCATATTTGAGGGTTTATTAAAATTGACTAATGATATGTTGATTGAAACTATAGATACATTATTTTACCTTAATTTTCTGGTCTAAAAAGAGGAGGGAAGTTCTTATCTATGTCATATTATTTATTCTTAGATACATATCTCATATTTACTTAAGTATCCATGGATAAAGCAATATCAAGCAATATCATCTATGTCATGCCATCAAGGTATCAAATATGTTCACACTAGTAAAGAGGTTACAATTGCAAGAGACCTGTATATGCCTTTATTTTAGATTAAATCATTTAACCTTAAATAATTTTAAGAACATACCTAAGGATCCTCTATATAAGTGCAAGGATTCTTTGCCTAATTTGTAAAAATTTCAAAAGGAATAACAATGGTGGAAAAATCAAGACAAGATGCAATAATTTATAATTCCTAAAGGGTGTACAATTATTAGAGCCAAAGTAGGTTATATGTAGGTTTTATATTATAAAATTATTCAAGAATCTATAAGGCCAAAAGAACCATAAGCATTGCAAACTTTAGTTCAAAAGCATAAGGGATTGGATATTTTCATTCCTAAACATGGTTTTCATAAAAAAAAATTACTCATGTAGCAAGGAAGGATGAGGATTACAAATGATAAATCTATATTTTCTTCATCTTAAAAGGGTCTTCAAACTACTTGGGTATCAAAGAATGATTTACATAATAAAAAGTTGAAAATCTACAAGTAGAAATAGCAAGTTACAAAAACAAGAATAATCGTTATGGTAATAGAAAGAGAAAATGCTTCCTCTTCAAAACATGTTTATTAAGAGTTCTAATTTACATAGTGTTGAGGAGCACATAATATAATAAACATGATTCAAGTACCAAAACATTAAGTATAATGATTGGGATGAGAGGATCAACTTGGGGAGGATTATTATAACATCATTAGTTGGAACTTTTTAATTTTATCTCTTTGTGTTGGTGTTGTTTTTAATGTTCTTAATTAGAGTGTGGATGATGTTAATATACATTTAATGATGCATTTTGAAATTTATTTAGTAAAGGTCTCATTTTGTACATCTTTAGTAATTGTATAAAAATTTGGAATATTTTGGTTAATACATCTTATTGGAAAACCATTCATTGAAATTTTTTGAAGCCCACAACCTAATGGTTTGTGATGACCTCTTGCCTTCAAGAATTTCTATTATGCTCATCAATTTCAAACCATTTTTGGGTTCTTGAATGTTTTACCCTTAACAAACTCATTACAAAAATATGGATTTCTTTTTCTTTTTCTTTTTCACATTTAGATTCTCTCTTCTTATGTAATTTGGAGACACGTTGAGTTTCATTGGTTCATGTGAGATATTTATAACAAGTATGCAATGAAGTCAAACTTTATTAGATTTTATTCAAGTAATATGACATATTTATTTTGCTTTCCAATCTATAATTTTTTGATGTTCTTGGCTATATAATTGAAGTTCATTTATGTTAACAACTATTAGATTAAATATTTTTATCCCCAATTATTTTCAAATGATTTTATACTTTAATCTTTGTATTCTTATTCTTTTCTTTTTTCATCATTTCATTTAAAATTTGAACCATTTGCTGATGCTATGTTATAGATTATAGTTGTCTTCCAATTCTTTTAAATCAAGTTATTATATGAAAATATTATTGATGAGTAGATGAATTATTACAAGTTCTATTTTAGATTTGTATTCCCTTTATCTAGATATATTATTTACCAAAGTCTCATTACTCTTTTAGGTGTACTATATATATATATAACATGGAAAATGCAGATCATGTTCCACCTATGCCAGATTCTTTGTTTGCAAATACTAGTAATGAGATTAAAAAATTTGAGAGATTCATTAGCATAGGGTGCAAACCCGGGGATATATAGTGAACCATGCATGTTAATATTGCATAGTCTAGAAAAAATAAAAAATGAACTTGAGAGGACTAGTGCATATTCCCCAGATAGAGTGACTGTTATTCTTTCCCGCATGCGGGAAGAAGTACATGGTGACGCCCCTTTAAACAAATACAAGATAGTGTCAATTAAAAGAAATGATAAAAACCACTTGTTTCCTTTTTATCAAAATGCGTATAAGGTTAGGATACCAGGTCACTAGATGTGCTCAATCATGCTATGGCCTCATTGATCTACCCATGATTTCGCGAGCACATGGTCTATAAATTCCAAACAATGACTAGATTCCATTGTATTTTGTTCAAATAGCTTATATGTCGAGTCCATTTGGCCTCAAAGTTAACTACCTAGACATTCCACCCCATGTTGGTCGTATGCAGTAGGATTGCTGATAGCCTGACCTATCATCGAAAGGTGATAGACCACCCC